>JAPEVW010000071.1:0-107500 GCA_027921565.1 Artemia sinica | reverse complement strand
TTCTTTAAATTAAACGGGGGATTAATGAACGTGTTTACAGCTAAGTACGTGTGAAAAGCAAAGTGTCTACAGGATGAATGAAAATTGATATGAACAACGGTTGGGTTCTAGGTGTTTACCCCCTCCCCTCATTTGGTCTACCTCTTAACTACCTCCATAACAGTAAAAAACAAAATATAATTGAATATAGTCATGCAATACCTCATTTGAAAGCTCCTGACATAAAGATTTTAAATATCCAAGTCTTATCTAATAGTTTTTGAAACAAATTTGAATTTGCCATGTTTCTCTTTAGGAGGTGCTTATATTCAGGGTTAGGAGGGGGGTTTATGGAGCTAGGACAATCCTAGGTAATGAAAACTTCTTCATTTAAGATATATCTTACTGTAAAGGATCTTTTTACGAATTTTCATTTTTCTTGTTTTAACATGGAGGGTTTGAGAGGAAAGGGGAGACGGGAGGCAAAAGAGGATTTGTGTGGCCCTTTTAGGTCTGATTTAGAAACCGACACCAGAATAGAATAGCTTTCAAATGATGTGCCGTTTGATAAGCTTTGACAAAAAATGATAGACCTCATTTGGGCTACCTCTAGACTACCTCCATAATAGTAAAAACAAAATATAATTGAATATAGTCATGCGACACCTCATTTGAAAGCTCCTGACATAAAGATTTTAAATATCCAAGTTTTATCCAATAGTTTTTGAACCAAATTTGAATTTACCATGTTTTTCTTTGGGAGGTACTTACATTCAGAGGTAGGAGGGTTTATATAGCTAGGACATTCCTATGCAAGGAAAAGTTCTCCGTTTAAGATATATCTTACTGTAACGGATCTTTTTATGAATTTTCATTTTTCTTGTTTTAAAATGGAGGGTTTGAGCGGAAAGGGGAGATGGGAGACGAATGAGGATTTGTGTGGCCCTTTTAGGTTTGATTTAGAAACCGACACTAGAATAGAATAGCTTTCAAATGATGTGCCGTTTGATAAGCTTTGACAAAAAATGATAGACCTCATTTGGGCTACCTCTAGACTACCTCCATAATAGTAAAAACAAAATATAATTGAATATAGTCATGCGACACCTCATTTGAAAGCTCCTGACATAAAGATTTTAAATATCCAAGTTTTATCCAAAAGTTTTTGAACCAAATTTGAATTTACCATGTTTTTTTTGGGAGGTACTTACATTCAGAGGTAGGAGGGTTTATATAGCTAGGAAATTCCTATGCAAGGAAAAGTTCTCCATTTAAGATATATCTTACTGTAACGGATCTTTTTATGAATTTTCATTTTTCTTGTTTTAAAATGGAGGGTTTGAGCGGAAAGGGGAGATGGGAGGCAAATGAGGATTTGTGTGGCCCTTTTAAGTTTGATGTGGAAACCGACACTAGAAACATGTTCAGAAAAAGGATAGCTTTCAAATGATGTGCTGTTTGATAAGCTTTGACAAAAAATGAAAGACCTCATTTGGCCTACCTCTAGACTACCTCCATAAAAGTAAAAACAAAATATAATTGAATATAGTCATGCGACCCCTCATTTGAAAGCTCCTGACATTAAGATTTTAAATATCTAAGTCTTATGCAATAGTTTTTGAACCAAATTTAGATTTGCCATGTTTTTCTTTGGGGGGAACTTATATTCAGGGATAGGGCGTTTATTGAGCTAGGACAATCCTAGGTAATGAAAACTCCATTTAAGATATATCTTACTATAACGAATCTCTTTACCAGTTTTCATTTTTCTTGTTTTGACATAGAGGGTTTGAGAGGAAAGGGGAGATGGGGGGGGGGCAAAAGAGGATTTGGCTAGCCCTTTTAGATTTGATGTAAAAAACAACGCTAGAAAAATGTTCAGAAGAAGAATACTTTTCAAATGATGTGCTGTTTTATAAGCTTTGACAAAAATGAAAGACCTCATTTGGCCTACCTCTAGACTACCTCCATAACAGTAAAAACAAAATATAATTGAATATTATCATGCGACCCCTCATTTGAAAGTCCTGACATAAAATATTTTAAATTTCTAAGTCTTATGCAATAGTTTTTGAACCAAATTTGAATTTGCCATGTTTTTCTTTGGGAGGTACTTATATTCAGGGGTAGGGGGGTTTATGGAGCTAGGACATTCCTAGGCAAGGAAAACTTCTCCATTTAAGATATATGTTACTATAACAAATCTTTATACGAACTTTCATTTTTCTTGTTCTGACATTGAGGGTTTGAGAGGAAAGGGGAGATGGGAGGCAAAAATGGTTTTGTGTGGCCCTTTTAGGTTTAATGTAGAAAACAACGCTAGGAACATGTTCAGAAGAAGTATAGCTTTCAAATGATGTGCTGTTTGATCAGCTTTGACAATAAATGAAAGACCTCATTTGGCCTACCTCTAGACTACCTCCATAACAGAAAAATAAAATGTAATTGAATATAGTCATACGACACCTCATTTGAAAGCTCCTGACATAAAGATTTTAAATATCCAAGTCTTATCCAATAGTTTTTGAACCAAATTTGAATTTGCCATGTTTTTCTTTGGGAGGTACTTATATTCAGGGGTAGGGGGTTTATGGAGCTAGGGCATTCCTGGACAATGAAAACTTCTCTATTTAAGATATATCTTACTATAACGAATCTCTTTATCAATTTTCATTTTTCTTGTTTTGACATGGAGGGTTTGAAAGGAAAGGGGAGATGGGAGGCAAAAGAGGATTTGTGTGGCCCTTTTAGCTTTGATTCAGAAAACAATACTAGAAACATGTTCAGAAGAAGGATAGCTTTCAAATGATGTGCTGTTTGATAAGCTTTGCCAAAAAGCGAAAAACCTCATTTGGCCTACCTCTAGACTACCTCCATAACGATAAAAAATAAAATATAATTGAATGTAGTCATGCGACACCTCATTTGAAAGCTTCTGACATAAAGATTTTAAATATCTAAGTCTCATGAAATAGTTTTTGAACCGAATTTGAATTTTCCATGTTTTTCTTTGGGAGGTACTTATATTAAGGGGTAGGGGAAGGGGGTTATGGAGCTAGGACATTCCTAAGCAAGAAAACTTCTCCATTTAAGATATATGTTACTATAACAAATCTTTTTACGAATTTTCATTTTTCTTGTTTTGACATGGAGAGTTTGAGAGGAAAGGGGAGATGGGAGGCAAAAGAGGATTTGTGTGGTCCTTTGTAGAAAACAACGCTAGAAACATGTCCAGAAGACGTATAGCTTCCAAATGATGTGCTGTTTGATAAGCTTTGACAAAAAATGAAAGACCTCATTTGGCCTACCTCTAGACTACCTCCATCACAGTACAAATAAAATATAATTCAATATAGTCATGTGACACCTCATTTGAAAGCTCCTGACATAAAGGTTTTAAATATTCAAGTCTTATCCAATAGTTTTTGAACCAAATTTGAATTTGCCATGTTTTTCTTTGGGAGATACTTATATTCAGCGGGTGGGGGGGGGGGGGGGTTTATGGAGCTAGGGCATTCCTGGGCAATGAAAACTTCTCTATTTAAGATATATCTTACTATAACGAATCTCTACGAATTTTCATTTTCCTGGTTTGGACATGGAGGGTTTGAGAGGAAAGGGGAGATGGGAGGAAAAAGAGGATTTGTGTGGCCCTTTTAGGTTTGATTCAGAAAACAACACTAGAAATATGTTCAGAAGAGGGATAGCTTTCAAATGATGTGCTGTTTGATAAGCTTTGACAAAAAGCGAAAAACCTCATTTGGTCAACCTCTAGACTACCTCCATAATGATAAAAATAAAATATAATTGAATATAGTCATGCGACACCTCATTTGAAAGCTCCTGACATAAAGATTTTAAATATCTAAGTCTTATCCAATAGTTTTTGAACCAAATTTGAATTTGCCATGTTTTTCTTTGGGAGGTACTTATATTCAGGGGTGGGGGGGGGGGTTATAGAGCTAGGACATACCTAGGCAAGGAAAACTTCTCCATTTAAGATATATGTTACTATAACAAATCTTTTACGAATCTTCATTTTTCTTGTTTTGACATGGAGGGTTTGAGAGGAAAGGGGAGATGGGAGACAAAAAAGAATTTGTGTGGCCCTTTTAGGTTTGATGTATAAAACAACACTAGAAACATGTTCAGAAGAAGGATAGCTTTCAAATGATGTGCTGTTTGATAAGCTTTGACAAAAAGTGAAAAACCTCATTTGGACTACCTCTAGACTACCTCCATAACAATAAAAAATAAAATATAATTGAATATAGTCGTGCAACACCTCATTTGAAAGCTCCTTCCATAAAGATTTCAAACATCCAAGTCTTATGCGATAGTTTTTGAGCCAAATTTGCATTTGCCATGTTTTTCTTTGGGAGGTACTTACATTCAGAGGTAGGAGGGTTTATAAAGCTAGGACATTCCTAGGCAAGGAAAACTTCTCCATTTAAGATATATCTTACTATAACGAATCTTTTAAGGAATTTTCATTTTTCTTGTTTTGACATGGAGGGTTTGAGGGGAAAGGGGAGATGAGAGGCAAAAGAGGATTTGTGTGGCCTTTTTAGGTTTAATGTAAAAAAAAACAACGCTAGAAACGTATTCAGAAGAAGGATAGCTTTCAAATGATGTGCTGTTTGATAAGCTCTGACAAAAAGTGAAAAACCTCATTTGGTCTACCTCTTGACTACCTCCATACCAGTAAAAATATAATATAATTGAATATAGTCATGCGGACACCTCATTTGAAAGCTCCTGACATAAAGATTTTAAATATCCAAGTCTTATCCGATAGTTTTTGAACCAAATTTAAATTTGCCATGTTTTTCTTTGGGAGGTACTTATATTCAGGGGTAGGGGGGTTTATGGAGCTAGGACATTCCTAGGCAATGAAAACTTCTCCATTTAAGATATATCTTACTATAACAAATCTCTTTACAAATTTTCATTTTTCTTGTTTTGACAAGGAGGGTTTTGGAGGAAAGGGGAGATGGGAGGCAAAAGAGGATTTGTGGGGCCGTTTTACGTTTGATGTAGAAAATAACCTTTGAAACATGTTTAGAAGATAGATAGCTTTTAAATGATGTGCTGATTGATAGCTTTTGAATAAAAAATGAGGCAACAAAATTGGTCTGCCTCCACCTCAATAGGCCTAACAGTCAAAATAATATTTTGTTGAATATAGTCATGTAACACCTCATTTGAAAGCTCCTGGCAAAGTTATTCCAAATAACAATGAAAACTCTATGGAAAAAAAATATTTTAGTCATTAATTTTAAGTTCACGCTTATATTTGTACTTTTAAGTAAAATATCAAAAACAGCAAAAAAAATCAAAAACTTAGTAACAATTGAGAGCTGTAAGTGTCAGCAGTTTTTTTTAAGGGTAGTTTTTATTTTCAGAGCTATAGGGTAAGCAATTTTAGGTCAGGGAGATAAACCGGAGATGGGAGCCAGGAGATAACTTCATTCTGGTGCCTACTGATTATTCTAGCTCACTCTAGAATATATCCAGACCCTATTATGAGCGGGCATTATGAACAGTAGAGCTAGCTAGCTCCCAAACTGAGCATTAGCTAAGACTTATCCTGAATGGCCCAGCCTAGAAAGAAGACTGGCACAAACGTGACACCCACCTTTTCAATTCTTCTTTGCTTTTCATTAGTGGTGAAAATATGATATTCAAAACTCATCAGTACTATTTTTTCAAGCCAAAGAGCAGTTTACTCTGAATTTATTTGAATTTGTCATGATTTAGCAAGCATTTTATCTTCGTTGCTGCTGAACAGCAAATAAGGTTCATTTGGATTTGAGCATTAGCTGCGCTCGGTTTCGCCGTTCGTCGTTCTTAGTTCTAGGAAGATGTTCTGGGTTATATTGCGTTTTATTTCGCCGTTCTAAAAACGTCGTTTTAAGGGCTCGGCACATGAAACTGATTTCGAGAACCGATTTCAGCATTGGTGGACAAACGATAGCGGTAAGAAAAATTTGTTGAAGGAAAAATTTATTGCGCGAGATTTTCAAAACAAAAATCATGGACACGGATAGTCAACTGGAGTTTATTAATAGTTGCATGATTGATCTCAACTTAGTTCCATGGGTGCCCTTAAGCTGAATTCCAGGGGGGGGGCAAACCTGGTCTAATTGGCACTTTTAATGCTATATAATAGAAATCTTGGAACAAAAATATAAAACTAAGGCAGCATCATTCAGCCAGGGGGTGGCGGGTGCCCCCCTTAAGAGCACCCATGCTTAGTTCTCAGCTCAGCAGCCGGGTCTTTCACCAAAGACATATCTGGCTGACTATTTATTTGTATCCCTGTTTTTTGTGATGATCATGATAAAATCGGCGCGGATTTTGTAAATCAAAGGTTTGGCACACGTAGCTGATTTCGAGAACCGATTTCAGCATCAGTGGACGAACGATAGCGGTAAAAAAAAATTGGTGAAAGAAAAATTTATTGCGCGACATTTTCAAAACAAAAAAACAAGGACACAAATAGTCAACTGGAGTTTGTTAATAGTTGCATGATTGATCTCAGCTTAGTTCTCAGCTCAGTAGCGGGGTCTTTCACCTCAGACATCTCTGGCTGACTATTTATTTGTACCCTTATTCTTCTTTGATGATCATGATGAAAATCGGCGCTGATCTTGTAAATCAGTGCCGAAAACTAGAAAATTTTTCAAGCTCAAATCGACGCCAATGCCTTTTAAAATTGGCATTGATTTAGAAATCAGTTCCCGAAATCAGCTACATGTGCCCTGTCCTTCAGCACCAAAAACTAGAAAATTTTTCAAGCTCAAATCGACGCCGATTTCTTTTGAAATTGGCCCTGATTTGGAAATCCATTCCCGAAATCAGCTACTTGTGCCCAGCCCTTTAGCTGAAAAACACGGCTTATAAGAGCTTCCTTGATTTCACTCCACAGATAGAATTTTAATCAGCCAAAAAGAATTTAAACCGCAGCGAAAATGGAAAGGATAGCTCTGAATACAGCAAAACAAGCATTAGAGTTGCTAGAGCAGGAAAGTGATTCTGAAAAAGAAATCCAGCTAGAAACCATAGCAGACAATGTAACAGCAGGAACCTCACAGCTATGTTTTGTAGTTGCTCCTGGGGAATTTTTTAGAGCTGACATAAAATAAAATTAAAGCTGTGCATTTGCTTTGCTGAAAATTTTTCTTAAAAGAAGTACTGATTTTACAAAAGTATGTAAATATTCATATTGCCGATTCAGTAAACTTGTTTCTAAAATCACTGTTGTATTAAAGCATGTTAGAACAAGTCTAAACCAACTATGGGCTTATTGCTGTAACAAATGATTTGTGACAGACCTTAATGCCAACTCTAGTTAAAATTAAGTTACTATCAAGCCATGGCTAATTAGAGGGTAAATCTGGCATGAGCCTTTTTCAGGATCGTATAAAAATGATGTGATTTCACTTGTTGATAGATAGTCCATTATTCATCGATCCATCCTAGGAGATAACTAATGTAGACAGTCATAGAACTAAGGGATGATCAAGATTTGTAGGTTGACTCATGATGGACAATGTCAACTGGATTTGTAAGCAAATTTCCGGAAAGAAATTGCTTGGACTCAGAGGGTAATAAATTACTAAGCCTCAGGCTACTTAGACTCAGGCGTCTCCATTTTACCACCTTTAAGTTGCTCAAAGATGAAAAAAAATATTTCAGTACTAACTTAGCCAAACAAGCCCTCTTTTAAACCCATTAAATGTAATATTGAATTGTAAGTAAGATGGTCCTTACCTTTGTCTCATCTATGGAAGTATATATGAGTGTGGGTCATGTGATGTATGTGTTTTTATAATTGAGTGAGTTGAGAAATAAAATGTATTGAAAGTACAAGTTTGAGGGAAGATGGCTTGTGAATGTATTGAGGGATGAATATTTTGCAAGATTTAAAAAGCCTAATACAAATGCTCAAGTTGGCAATGGAGCACAGAAGAAGAATTTTGTAATTTTTCTTCTCTGTTCATGTTTCGGTTCTTGTTTTTCATTGTTTCTGCAATGTAAAATAATTGAAAGTTATTTTTCATTCTTTTTTTTTGTATTGCCATGGTCCTAGGGTGTTAGTGCAATAAAATCTACTTATGTGCATCTATTTTCTTTAAATAAACAGGAGGTCTATACCTCATAGCTTCAAAAAATTCAAATTTAATACTGATACTAGAGATTCCAAAATAAGTCAACAACTTGTAAATGAACCTCTGATATAGAGGTCCTTTTTTTCTTGTAGAAAAAAAGCAAGACAAATGATGGGTGAAAAATTATCCTTTTTCTACCATCAAATGTAAGGTCATAAATGTAGGGGGCCCTTCAGACAAAAATGAACGAAGCTTCAACTATGCATGTGTGTTCCTTAAACAGACAGAAGGGATAAACCTCCAAGCTTTTACATATTCAATCTCACCTTTAGGTTCCTTCTCTTAAAGGGTGACTTTCTGTGGATTTTTTCCCCCTCCAATTAAAAATAGAAGGGACAGCATCAGCTATAAATGACCGCCCACTTAGCCTACATAGACAAGGGAAACTCATGCAGCTCTCCCATAGTTTACCCCTAACCCCCCTAATGTCCAAATATATAGGCCAAATTGTATATTTCAAATGCATTCTGCTACGTGTCACTGTTTTTCTAGTTCTTGTTTTGTCACAGTTGACTGAATTTACAGGTAAATGGGTTAAAACAAGAGAGACAGATTGGAATAAAAAATGGAAAATGTGTAATTTCAGGTATAGATTTGAACATTAGGAGGGTTAGGGTAAAGTAGAGCAGGGTTGCAGGCGAAATGTGTTAGCTAAAAATATTCTGCATAGTATGTTTTGGAATAACAATTTTTTCTGTATAAGTTTTTGGAATTAAATATTGTAAATATTTTTCGGAGGGGAGGATGGTTAGGCAAAGGAGGGCCATAAGTCAACTCCCATAAGTTTTGGAAAGTAATTGTAACTTATGATAGGGAGAAATTCCTCTTAAGATTTTCCAAAGTACCCCTTTTTTGGGAAAGTTTGGAAAGCACTTGATGCCAAAACTGCTTCCAGACTTGTTAAAAGATATTAAAGCTCTGACACTCTTACAAAACAAATGCCTACCATTTTTAAATGAAATGTCCTATCCATGAATTCTACAAAGTTAAACAAATCAATTCACTGGCTGGTAGTTTTTCTTGCATAGCTTTCGATTTTAAAATTTAGCACTTCAGAAGTATAAAGATTTGTTTTCAATTGATGATTAAGCATTATTTAATTCTTCCATTGAAAGTTTCCGAGCTGAAAACGCCTGGACTATAATTTCATCACGTTACTTTCAATTTCTAGGATAATTTTCATCAGATGAAAGCAGTTAATCCTCGCCTTGACTGACATCACACAACCTGTCAGCAGCAGGACCGGCTTTGACTGGAGAGCCAAATCGTACGCTTCAAAATTTTCCTTAGGTTGTCTGGATGCACTGGCTGTCCAATCATAGTCGGCTGTCCAAAATGATCCGTCTACAAAAAATGCTACTGGCAAGATGAATGATGTCAATCGAGACGAGGCTTTAGTAGTCTGGTAAATTCTGTTTTCGATTCACTTGGTCTTATCAGAAATTTCAACACAATGCACAACACGTTTCACCGAAAACGTCATTAACAAGCCCCGTAAGTTTGGCCCATTTTCGATTACTATTTTCTAGAACAGAAGATGCTAGTAAAATAACTTAAATTGACAACAAATTTGAGGAACGGAGAATTAATATTTTAACATTATTTCAAACCTTGTGTTGCAATTATTCTAGTGAATAGGGGAGTTTAGCTAAGCTATATAGAAATAGCTGCTTCAGAGATACTCAACGTAAATAGCTAATAAGGAACTGAAAAAGTTTTGTTGACGTATAAATGAGGAACCTGCTACAAAGACTATTCTTAAATTAACTTGTCTTTTCAACTAATTCAGAAAGTGCAGGAACTATTTGGTTCATTCATGGAAAAAAATGAAGTTTTATTACGGAAAGTTTTCAATATTTCCATGCACCATTATGAATATATACATTAGTATATATTGGGACTTTGATTTGATTGATAGACATTATAAGCATAGCTAGCATTAACCAACTGAAAATAATTAGCTTTTAACCAACTGAAAATAAAAATATTAACATTATTTAAAACAATATGCTCTAACGATCCATTGAAGAGGGGAGTTTCTTCAGCTAGGCTGTATTGAAAAAGCTGTATCCAACATTACGGCTTCAAAAAAAGGTTCTATTAATCAATCAAAACGAGATTGAATATCTACTATTCCTTGGAGTACGGTAATTAGATGTTTCAAGACAAAACAATACACAATAATCATTATTGTGAAATGTATCTATAGTAGATGGATGGTAATTTTGTCAATATTTAGTAAAAGTTACCTAGCAAAAAACGGGTTACAAGATAATTACTATATGCAACATAGTACTATGGTCTTTAACATCCAACCAAATGTAACAGCTTTCATCTCTAAGAGCCGCCTTAACAAATAAAACCACTGTTTATTTCAACAACACTAGAAAAAGTGCTTTTGCCCCTACTTTGGACCAACAAACCTAACAGTCTATTGTAAATTTTGCAGACACAGCAGACAACTGTTCACAGGTTTTATGCTGAACGAGAAATAAAGTTAATATTTTCAAAGTACACTTCAAGCTGTGCACAGAATTGGTTGTATTGATAATTCTGAAGCGAGAGTGCAAAGCTTTAAATTGCTTTTTGCCGTTTAACTCTTACACATCTAGTAAAGTGTTTGCTTATTTAAACTTTCTGTTTCAGAGCTTTCATATGTCTATTTACTTTATGTTTGATATTTGCTTTTATCATTGCCCATGCGTATAAGATTGAAAATGCCAATGCAAAACCATGTTTAACAGCAATACAAAGTGATTGCACTGATACCCAGAATGCAGGTATGTGTAAAATTTAGTAAGATACATCACTGCCATATTTCAATTTACAAAATTGTCATATTACAGTATTGACAAGTTATGAAAATTCGTGATGAAATTTCTCTGCAGAAAAAAAGCTTCTGAGTTTTAGAGTGGAAATAGTTCTCTGAATATTCCCCTTCTTTTTCCTAAATATATTTTTTTTCGCATTATGTAAGGTCCACATGCGAGCTTCCAAAAGGAATTCTTCATTATAATAAGTTGAACTACATACATTCTTCTATCAATTCAAGTTATCTTCATACGCAATGGTGAACTATTTAAGAAATTTAGGTGATAGTGTCACAAAAAAGAAGAAATAATGTAAATATTTCATAATAATATAGATATATGGATGTTAATCCGTACATTCTAGATCCAAAAATATGAAAACTTATTTGTGAATGAGTCTCTCCCAGCTTTTTGCTTCTTGAAAACTTCTCACAGCATGTTATATGAGTCTTTGAATTGTCTCAACTTATTTTAATGATGTTCAGGGTTTATTCAAAAGTATAGATAGGTTCTTCTACAGCTGGGAGTAATGTCAGTTTTTGCCACCTCCCCCTTAACAGCATAAGAGGGCCTACCCTTATGAAGTATATGGTGTGTATTTTGTTTAAATGGCACCCAATCAGATACTCCACCTTGGGAAAATGTACCCTATTGTCTCCCCAGCTACATCACTGGGCTTAGTCTTATCTTTTGAATTAATTTAAAAAACTTTTTCCACAATACAAGTTTTTGAAAAAAAATTTAAGATCTCCATTAAGCCAAAGATAAGCAGAACTATATTCAAATAATCATTCAAGTGTAAAACTACAACAAATCAACATCAATAAATAAATGAAACCCATAACGAACAGAAATCCCAATAAATAACAAACTCAAACTCAAAACGAGAAAAAATTAACCTGAGTAGGGCTGACAACCTTCATGCTTTCTCAAGACCGGAACATAATTTGCACTTTATCGAAAACAAAATACATTTTAAATGTTTTCACTTTTTAATTTAATAAATAAAACAATATCATAACTTTGAGGAATAAATATCTGTATGTGTATATCAAGCTTTCAATCCACATTCATTTATTTTTTTTCAGTAAAGTGCAAATTATGTTCTGGTCTTGAGAAGGTATTGGGGTTCTCAGCCCTATTAATGTAAATTTGCTCGTTCTGAGTTTGAGCCCTTTTCAATTTCCAACCAAATGAGCCTTTTTCAAAGTTTCTACGGCAACTTCTTCTATACGAAGTTTCCTGGTCAAAAACCAAAAATAAATAATATATTGTGCCTACATCGCTCGTTACTTAGGCAGCGATATTACGTCGCCTATTATATCTTGTTACGTCACTACATTGCATAAACTTTTCAACTATACAAAACTTTTGTGAACTATTCAAGGTTATTTACAATGTGTTGCCTGAAAATTCACGACACCCAACTTTGAGTGGATAATACTTTATTGAGAGGGGGACTGAAAACCATAATAGTTCACATCTTGAGGTGGAATAAAAATGATTTTGGGTTAAAAATTACACACAGCAATACTGCTTTATTTAAGTAGCTGTATTTGAAATAGCCGGATTATTGAAGCCGAAAAGATAGCAATACCAATGTCTAGTCATAAAGAATGGTTGAGACCATGGGCGCCTATAAGCTGAATTCCAGGGGGGGGCAAACCTCATCTAATTGGCACTTTTAATACTATATAATAGAAATCTCAGAAAAAAATAAGGCAGTATCATTCAGCCAGGGGGGGGGCGGAAGCCTTCTCCCTGCCCCCCCTCCTTATGGGCGCCCATGGTTGAGACCAGGGAGGAAGACACTTAAAGTTTGATGGAATAAAACGTCTAAGGAAGCTATGTAAGAATAAAGAAGGGGAAGAAAGTAATTCCAGAGGCAACCTACTCCTCAGCATGATTTATATTATAAAGAAGTGGTAGTAAAAGCTCAAATAAATATTCTGCAAGAAAAAAATTGCAGGGAAAATCTTTACAGCAGGATTGGAAGAACAAGTTCCTTCATCTGAAGTCCATATTTGGATTAGCAAAATCATAAACAGCGCTGCTTAAGTAAAGAACGATGTTGGCACAATATATTACTTTTTTTCCTTTAGACCAGGGCACTTCGTATCGAAGGAGTTCTCGTAGAAACTTCAAAAAGGGCTCATTCGATTGGAAATTGGAGTGGCTTGTACGCTTTTTAATAGTCGACAGGGATTGGAAGGCAACTAACACCCCTTCTACGCCCACAATTTCCCTAAATACATCCAATCAAATTTTGATATAGCCATTTTGTTCAGCATAGATGGTTTCTAGATAGAAATTATGTTTTTGAGGAGGACACTCCCGCCAAAGCCCTCAGGGCAAGGGTTGTAAGTTATGCCCTGGGAGAAAATAAGGTTTTTATAGAAAGTGTTGTCATAGAAACTTCAAAAAAGGCTCATTCGATTGGAAATTCAAAGGGCTAGCGCCCTTTTTAATAGTTAAAAGTGATTGGAGGGCAACTAACCCCCTCTCACACCCACCTTTTCCCCAAACACATCCAATCAAAATTTTGAGATAGCCATTTTGTTCAACGCAGTTGAAAGTTCTGGAAATTAGGTCTTTGAGGATGACAACCCCCCCCCCCCCCCCCACAGCCCTCAGGGTACGGGTTGTAAGGGATGACGGTTGTAGGGGTACGGTTGTAGTGGAATGACACCTGTGTCATTCCACTACATAAGGGAGAAGATGTGAGTGATCAGTCTAAGTGTAGCCCCGTATCTATCTTATCTGCTTTTGGAATAATTATTCAACGTTATTTGTGTGTAAAAATTGTTAGTTTTCTTGAAGAGAATAGTTTTTTTTTTAGTAAGTCCCAAGTAGGGTTTCGCAAAGGCGATTTCACTGAGCGTGTTATTTTGACAGTAAACCAGTTTATACATGATGCTTTGGATAAGGATGAAATTCCAGCTAAAATATTTATAGATACACGGAAAGCGTTTGATACTAAAAGTCATACAATTTTAAATGAAAGATTGTCAAATTATAGCATATATAGTCAGGCTAAAGCGTTATTAATGTCATATTTAAGCGATAGACCTCAGTGTATTGACGGGGGTGATTTTAAACCATTGTCTTCAAATCAGCCAAATAAAGTTGGACTGCCCCAAGGTTGACTTCTAGGTCCTTTGTTGTTTTTAATTTACATTAATGATAATAGTAATTCATTTGTGGACCTAGGGCTGACCCTAGCATTTACTGTTGACACAGCCTGTATTGTTTCTGGAATTGTATGTATAGTTACAAAAATAATTTAACTCTTGCGTTTGATAGACTAGTAACATGGTTTATGGCAAATAGCCTAGCTCATAATAATGTAAAGACTAAATTTATAGTAGATTCACACACATCAAGAGCCGTTCCAAGTCTTTAGTTAATTAAGTCTTCTCTGTTAAGTAGAGAGATATCATGTGTTGATATTATTTGCTGCCTAGGTGTACTAGTTGACTCAAATTTGAGTTGGAAGCAACATATTAATAGTCTAGGATTGAAGCTTGAAAAAAATAGAAGTATTATGCATCGTATGAAATTTGTTCTGCCTCTGAATGTTATACGTTCTATTTATTTTGCTCTTGTTCTTTCTTAACTAAATTACTGTCCACTTATTTTTTTGAATACTTTCAGGTCCCATTTTATGCCACTCTAAAGACAACAAAATAAGACGCTTTGTATTTAAAAACGTTTTCTTCCTCCCCCAGCGTCTTTTCCAAGTAAGTCCTCTACAAAAAGTTTCCTGTTGAACGTTATTGTTATATATTGTTATTGTTTCCTGTTGAACGTTATTGTTTCAATTGTAATCATCCAAACTTAAGCACAATATCCAATTGTCGAGATCGTACAGTATTTTCTATTTGATTATTTAAATTTAGCGGTTGAAACAAACCATCTCTGGGAAAATATTTGAATTCTTAAGCTTCCCAGTAATATTTTACAATTGCTAGATAAAGACCTGACAATCAAAGATGAAGATAGACTTTATTAAAATTTGATAAAAATTCTAAAGAGGCCAGGCATGACTAAAATCAAGGACTAAGACAAAGAGAAGTAGATCCGACAAAGAAGAGAGCTAATGCTTCACACGAAGAAGAAAAATCGATGGTTTTTACAAAAAAATGGTTTTCTCTCAAGTACGACGGGGACTTCTGGCTTGCCTTTTGTTCCTCAAAAACCTAAGTTTTTTGATTTCCTCTGGCCTGTTAAGGAATAACCTGATTACTTTTAAGGAGGAACATTTTCACTTTCATCTTAGCTAAATTATAATGTCAGCTAGAAATTTACCTAGTTTTGCCCTAAAAGAAATATACAGATGACGTCTAACAGAAGTGAATGTAAAAAATTTTCCATGTGAACAAGTCTTGGGCTTTCCTTTTGGTTTTCCGATGGGAAATCCCATTTGTGTCAATCCGGCATAAGAGATGTTCCGAAAACGGCCCAGCCTCCATTAGGTTTTTACGTGGGTTAAATTCAAGAAGAAGGGATATAATTATCTGAAAAGGGATTGTATCTTTTTTCAACAGCAGCAACATTTTAAGAAATTTAAAATAAATTTCTTGTGAATTATTATCTCGATTTATCAGTAGTTGTACCAAACCAATCGTGCTCAAAATCCTCCTCAGGGCCATACTGTGGTGTTTCTTTGTGGAACCACTGGTTAACTAAAGCTAAGAACAAACCTTCTTAAGAACAAATCAAAATACTTTTTCAGCAACCCTACTCCTGGTCACATACACTAGTAGCAGGCTATAAAAAAGAAAACACCTAGGGTATAATCTCTTGTGAGTATCAGAAACTTTTTGAATCTGAGAGTGTAATGAGAAACATACAGCCCCGCTTTACAGCATTGTGCCCCCTAGATTTTTTTGCCCTTCTCTCATGATTGTGAATAATATCCTTTTCTGAGATGTTTAATTGAAAATCACCTTCGTTAGTATTTTCATTGACGAAACTTAAAAATGACAATTTTGCTTCCCCCAGACATGGGAAAATACACTTGCCCCCCCCCCAGTTATATTCTAAGTGAGTCAGTTAAGAAGTATTTTCTCTGGGGTCGTAGCTTCTTTTTTGCAGTAAAGATGGCTTAATAAAAGCCTATGCCAAAATATTTGTGCTAATTGTTTTTTTTTTTTTTTATTTTCTTTTTCTGTCAGGGCTCTAAGGCTTTATCGTCCATGGCTCTACAATCCACTGTCAAATTTGTATCTCTTTCAATTTCCAAGGTATAGAAGGCTGACTAGACACAAAAAATAAAAAAGCAGCGTTGCTCCGAAAAGAATCAACATTTACGGGACAGAGCTGGACATCTTGTACACTTTTATTCTCCTTACGAAAAAAAAAGTGCCAATTACTAAACTAAATTTTGAATGTAATATGAAGTTTATTTTACCAGAATCGTCCATCAAAAGATATCTAAAACCGGCTATGACCAGACAATAGTTGTCCCTTAATAACAGAAGCCACTCAAAAGACAATCGAAATTACATCTAGTAATTATAGCATTTTTAGCAAGTGAAATCGGATTTATTCTATTAAATCAGCCACGGATAAGAAAAATATATAATTAAAAATAAAAACTAAAAAAAGCAACTCGGAACACATTGTTGTAAGTCTTATATGTTTATTAAGATCACAAATTTATAATACAGTTAAAACCAATAAATTCCAAATGTTTGTGAACATTAGCACTTTTCAACAGTCAAATTAATTTAAATTAAACAAATGTTTGAACACTTTTAACTAACAACTGAATCAGACTGCATTATCCTTCATTAAACGAGCTTTTCTTTTATATTCCAAGTGAGTTTTTCGTGCACCAACAGTAATACCGAAAATGTCCTCATGATAACGGCCGCTTTCCTAAAACAATAAACAATTAATTAGAAACACAGAAACTCTATACTGAAATCCCCCTACCCCCCCCCCTTTCTGGGTACGGTCTCGTCTTTGACTGCTGCCCACTGAGTACAGTTTTTTTCTATTACTTTAAGTTATTGTTGTGCTACCATTTATTTTTGCTAACCAAAGATTGGTTTAACAAAGGATCTTACCCCAAATTGCTTAAATTTATTTGTTTGCCTCTTAAACCTTTTTACAAGAGGAAATAGGGCCTAAGCAAGTGGGATAAATTGGGTCGCAACCTGGCACGATTAAAGGATTCCAAATCTCACTTTAATTCTAAGCTTGAACAATTTGTTAGCATTATCGAAGTACCAAGCACATCAAACAAATTTTACCCACTAGACTTTCGTGAAAACTAGATCTTCCTGAGAGACTTCTATTCATTCCTGAAAACTACGATTTTCTAAAAAAATTTCTTTTGTCTTTTTCAAAATTATGAAGTTTATTTTTAAGGCAGCACTACATATTTTTCAGTGTTATAATGTGGAGCTTTTCGTGTGTCAAAGTTCAATCATTAATATTCTGCGAAATCATTAATTTCGCTGATATTCTAGCGAAACAAAAGTTTGAAAACAAATTCCAAGGTCTCGAGAAAGCCAAATTCAAAGACATAGGTAAAGCGAACGTGATAAGGCTGATTTGTAATGAAGATCTTGTCAAGTTGTCTTATATTTCTCAGCAAAATGTGATTGACATTTACATTGAAATATCAAAAAAATTAGTTCCTCATCCTGTTTTTTTAGCAACTTATCCAGGGAGGAAATAACCCTCTCCTGCCTCCCTCCTGCCACTGGTAATTGGTCCCCAAGAATAGACTGAAATCTGGCTGTCAATCTGCACAGTTCTATATGAAGGTATTTTTTTTTATTAAAAACTGAGTTTTTGATTTTTTTTCTAATTTATAAGATACGAATAGATGTCTAAATTTAAACTTAAGAAGCAACTTGATTTCAATCTGAATACATTACCAAAGATATTACAGTTTAAGTTTATTGATCAAACATACCGATTGATTTTGAAATATGACAATTCTCAAGTTTGCAATAACAGCAGAGTGATTTACCTCAACTGATTTTTGGAATGTCATTGACGAATACAGGCAGCTTTATAGGACTACATGCACACATACAGATACACAAAAAATTGTTTTTGACTTGTTTTGACTTGAATAGTTTCACTTTCAAAAAAAAAGGAAAGAGAGAGAAATATAAATTTAAAAGTATCTCAGATTCCATATAACTAAGTGTAAAATACGCGCTAGACGTAAAACAAAAGGCTTTTTTCTTAAAACTATTTCATTCAATAGTGCATACCTACATAACAATGCAGATAAGATAACATAACGAAGAGGTAAAAAAGCAAGTCTAGCTACAGGAAAAAAAGTTAAGCATTTGATGTCGGAAGGGCAAAATTGCAAATGTAAATACATAAGCGAAACAAAAGAGGAATTTGTAAGAGGCATAAAGCATGAAAAGAATGTGCCAAAACACACTTATTCTAAGGATTACTACCTCTTGTGATAGTTATGCATGTACTTTATTAAAATAAACAAACTTGAAAACTTGTAGCTGATAACACAATGTTTTATTTTTAGACACAAGATATCTCGATTGTTTTTTCTTTCCTTTTTACTCTGCTCTTGCGAAGTTTTTAAGTTTTCATGTATTAATGTATTGCAGCGTATTCTCTTCTTTTTTTTTGTTATGCTTCATACCTGTCATTTTCGCATATGATGTGGATTAAAAAAAAAGTTATTATTATTATTATTATTATCATATAACTTGCATTTCAAATAACAACCTTGCCAAAAAAGCAGATTGTTTAGGTGAGTTTTATTATATATCAAAGATACATTATTTATATACTAAAATAACCAAACAAGTTTCTAGTAGGATAGTTCCTATAGGATAGTAGTTAGTTATATTATTTGAATGTATTTTATTTTAAATTCATTTAGAAATATGTCTTGTCCATACCAACAAATTTGATACTAGAATGAAAACATGTTTAATTAAAAATTTCATGGAACTGAGTTCTTTGCTTTTAAAATAGCACCTATATATACATTCAAACGGGAGGGGTTTAATTAAAAAAGAGCCAATCATGGCCCTTGAAAAACTGAAAAAAATATTTTACCTAATAAATGAGTCAATCAATTAATATGAGTTAGAACTGGATAGGATGCTCCTTTAATATTTACAGTTCCAGATTTAAATTTTTTTGTCCCTTGAAATGTTCAGAGGCCTAAGAGATTTGACCTAAGCGGCTGAGAAAATAAAAAGAAGAGACACTTCTTTGATACACTGTATCGATATTGATGAACCAACTGACGGGTAAGAATAACTTCAGGATTTTTGTTTGTTTAACTGTTCGCTCGAAAAGAGAGAAGGTATAATAACAGCACATTTAAGCATACAATTAGTGAAATAGCCACTGAAAAAAAATTAATAGATGCTCGATTAATATCGTTATGCCATTTCTGACAATTAAGCCACATTTTTTGGCTATTTCTCGCGACGAATCCAGTGGCTACAGATCACTACAGTGCCACTTGGCACTGCGTTCCCATCAAGAAGAGTCGACATTTTGCACCGACTATCTCACTGATATTAGCTCCAACCCGTGATATATCCATGCCCACAGATATTACACTGTAATCGACAGACAACCCAAATAAATAACGTGGATAGGAAGAGTTGATTCAGCCAAAAAATTCCACCAAAACAACAGCAACCCAGAAAAATAATGCATTATGCAAATCCAGTCCACTTTTGTGTCGTTTACTAGGCTATTATTTTCTCGAGGGGTCCAACTGCCCAAGCTCACCCTGAAGCCATGTTTGTAATCGTCATTCTAATTAAGCAAGCTAAAGCCTTTTATACCCAGTCATTCTTCACGAAAAATTAAGCTTAAAAATGTGATTTATAACAAATATGATTTTAAATGCCATCCAGTACTAAGGTAAAAGGCCCAAAATCCATTTTTATAGATTCAACCCCCTTAACCCCCCCCCCCCCGGGGAACGGCCTTGATTGAGCCGCGTCGCTCCTCACTTAGAGTTCGTTACCACGAACTGTTTGTTATATATATATATATATATATATATATATATATATATATATATATATATATATATATATATATATATATATATATATATATATATATATATATATATATATATATATATATATATATATATATATATATATATATATATATATATATATATATATATATATATATATATATATATATATATATATATATATATATATATATATATATATATCCAGATGTCCAGATGACCAAACAGATGTCCAGATGACCAGACAGATGTCCAGATGTCCAGACAGACGACCTGATGTCCAGATAGACGACCAGATGTCTAGACAGATGCCCAGACGTCCAGACAGACGACCTCAACACCAAAAGAGTTCCACCCTTTTATATCCAGTCTATCCTCACAAAAAATCAAGCTTAAAAATATGAGTTTTAGCAAATATGATTTAACTGCCACACAGTACCGTACTAAGGTAAAAGGCCCAAAATCCATTTTTTATAGAAATTAACATTTTGTGCTTTTATAAAGGTACAAACAAATTTGCACAGTTAAATTTAAAATTGATAAATGTAAAGATATATTGAAAGTGAAACACTCTTGATGCCATCTTGATATATAGTTTGTCTTGAATCCTTCAAAATTCAAATCTTTGGATCTAGGACCTTATTCTAGATCTAAGGATCTGGAGCCAGGTCTCGCCACTCACGAAGCAGAACAGGCAGGAATATGGTACCCTCACACTTGAACCTCAACCAATATTCCATAAAAACTGGGGTGCAGTACTAACAGGGAAACTACTCAAATCCAGTGCAATGCTCTGTTATTTACTAGGCTTTTATCATCACGAGGGATGAAACTCCTCAATATCAAATCCTCGATATCATGTTTGTAGTCCCCACTCTAGTTAAGGAGGCTCATGAAAAGTCCGCTTCAGCATCACAATGAGGCCAGGGAGGCAAGGTTTCACTTTCAAGGATGGAGGTAGGAACTTATGAGAGACGAGAGACCCTAAACAGAGACAAAACCAGGTGAACTCCAGCCTTTTATACCCAGGCTATCCTCACTGAAAATTCAGCTTAGAAATATGATTTGAAAAAAAAAAAAAAATGACTTGAAAGGAGTACTCTAATACTATTTTTAGCACGTAAGAGTATGTAAGAAACATTAAAACTTCCTAAGCAGTTTTTGATTGCAAGCCTGTGTTACTGATACATGGGGAATGGCAAGAAGGTGGCAATAGAAAGCCAAAATAACTTCTCATGCTCACTCGTACACAAAAGACATTATGAAGCATAATTTTATACATTATGAAGGAGATTATTTAAATTTTATCTGATGCTGAAACTTACAATGAGGTTTTCTACAGCCGATGCAGCTTCATCCGCGTTGATATTTCCATATTCCTGAAATATTGAAACTACAACCGATTTGACATCATTGGCCATGCTAAAGTCTCCGCATACATACATATGACCGCCGTGGCTATCTAACAATTCATAAATACGACGGGCGTTGGCATCTATCATCATCTTGTGTTGTACAAATTCCTAGAAAATAAATATAAATAAATTCAAACACGGAGCCATCTATATGCAATTTGGCTATAAGTGAAAAAGAGAACATAAACAAAAGAAGAGTATAAACTAGTAAAAATAACTTCTTTCTATTAGACATACATGTGCCTTTACAAACGAACTCAAATTATTATTACCTTTTTTCAAAATTCTGACTGCTACAAACTAACTATTATTATTTCGCTATTTCCCGAGCTGACCCTTACTTCACATACTTTAGATAGAATGCAAACTAAAGAATTTTTGGCGTACTCATTCAATTTGAATTGGCTCTCTGCATCATCACGCATGCTTGTAGGGTAAAGGAATATGCTTGGAAGTTATGCATTCAAACTTTAGCAAACAATCACGCCCAATCACGTTATTTGATGTACTTTGCGCCCCCAGAAAAGCAACACACCAAAGAAAGTAAAATTAAGTAAAGTTCTAAACAGGCGAAAACTCGGAGGGTAAGATCTTCGAGAACGCCCCTCTCCCCTGAAACATTTTATGTTTACTATCGACTTTATTATTCAACGTTTTCCATTTATTTAATTTTTTTTTTTACCCGTTTTCAAGTGAAAATAATTTCGGTGAACGTACCTGTGCCAAGGCCAGATTAAAGTTTGTTCACGATATAAGGAAAGGAATGCCAGTTCATTCTCACTGCAAATCTTATTTGTCGATTTGTTAATATTCTTATGCACAAAAAGAGAAAAAGTAAAAAATGTCAAGCCTACACTTACTCTCTCATTACAGCTTCTCGGGAGTATGCAGTTGGAGCAAGCTCAATCGCACCCATATTATGATATTTCCACTTCTCCTCTCGGTAAAGATCCATTTCTTGTGTCCTATACCCTCCATAGAAAATAGCCGTGCCCAGTTGTTGCTCAACTGAAATTACATTTGGATTTGTCACTTTTGCTGTATTAAGCATTAGTATGAATTGATATAGAGCCAAGTTAATTGATCGACAGTAACAACATTAGTCAATACCATTAATCATTAGTTAATAATGAAATTTTCAAAATAAGAAACATATTTTTGGTCCCTGTTTCTTAATTTATCCAGAAAGGGAGACTTTGGACAAATTTTGATGTGGGAGGCTTTAGCCCAAACTTAAGAATATTAAATTTTAAGCCAATTAACCGTTTTGATCAAAATGATGTTCAAAGTACTTGCTTGGGTTGCATGACGGAAAAAATAATAGCCTGTGTTTATTAACTAAAACCGTTTGATTAGACTATTCTTGAAAAAAGTAAAAAAGCATTAGTATATAATGAATAAACTGACACCGAGCCTAAAGCTGACAACTTCTTTGTGGGAAGTAAATCGGATAATTACATATATATATATATATATATATATATATATATATATATATATATATATATATATATATATATATATATATATATATATATATATATATATATATATATATATATATATATATATATATATATATATATATATATATATATATATATATATCTATATATATATATATATATATATATATAAACAACAATATTAGTCAACAATGGATATCAGCTTTTTTCACAAGTAGTCCATAAAGACAGCGGGAAAGGTCTAAAAGTATTAAAAAACAGAATATAATAATAAATAAGAAAAATGATTTTCAAAAATAAGAAAAAAAAACATATTTTTGGCCGCTATTTTTCAATTGGTCCACAAATGTGGGCTTTGGACCAATCTGAGGCGCGAGACTTTTAGTTAAACGTAGAATACTAAATTTTAAGCCGAATACCTGTTTCGATCAAAATGACGTTTAAAGTACTAGGTGGGGTTGAATGAAAAAAGGCTACGCCTTGTCTGCTAAGTCTCGACCAATATAATAGGAAATATTGTACAGTGTCTACATCTTCACCTCTTGACATAGATGGAGAATAGCCTATGGTTGTTAATTAAAACCGTTTAATTAGACTACTCTTGCAAAATGTGAAAAAAATCAATAGTATATAATGAATAAATTGACACAGAACCTAAAGCTAAAAATTTCTTCGAGGCAAGTAAATCGGATAATAAAAAACAAGCAATATTAGTCAACAAAGTATTCCAACTTGTTCACAAGTAATCCAAAAAGACAGTGGAAAAGGTCGAAAATTATTAAAAAGAAAATATAATAATAAATAAAGAAAAAAGACTTTCCCGAATGAACATATTCATAAATATGAAAAAAAAAACAACATATTTTTGGTCACTATTTTATAATTGGTCCAGAAAGAGGGGCTTTGGACCAATCTTAGATGCGAGACTTTTAGCTAAACATAGAATATCAAATTTCAAGCCAAATACCGGTTTTGATCGAAATGACGTTTAAAGTACTTGATTGGGTTGCATTTAAAAGATAACCCCCTTGCCTGTTGAGTCAGGATCAATGTAAACTCCAAAAAATGGGTTTTTTTGGCACCCATTGGGATTGTTGGGGATTAAAAACAGGGTTGCAGCTTCCTTAGTTTTGTACCTAAGAAAATTAAAGGTATCTAAAACCGTGAATGGCGATTGATACTTCCGGTGTTCAGTGGCTAAAAACCGTTATTCATGGAGACCATAATTCCTAACCACAGGTTAACTAAAGCTAAGAACAAACCTTCTTTCGAGTACTACCTCCATCTTATTGGAGGTAAAATTTTTTTCTTATTGGATAGCCCATTTTTGGAATTCGACAATTCAAGGCCTCTCTTTCTGAAACCACTCGTGAAGTTCTTCTGATTTTCTAAAGGCTCTTGATATTCGATACAAATTTTATAGCTGTTAGACTATAGAAAAATTACCTTTCATCAGTTCTGCCCTGTGCATCCAGAAAGACCTGAATGGTGCGATGCCTGTACCCGGTCCTACCATTATAATTGGTGAAGTTGGATTTTCTGGCAAATGGAATCGAGGCTCACTAAAACAAAAGAAATAAAATATTTAGTGCATTTATTAAAAAAAAACATTTCCAGACTTGTTGCTCCAGTCAGTTAACGGTAAGCATTGTTTCTGTTCGGTGTTTTAAGCGGCTTTAATACTAAGTACGTATTTTTCTATGCCAAGTGTTATAATAAGTACAACCTTTCAATTTTATACAAGTTCTTCTACACTAGGTTAACATAAAAATCCATAAAACAGTCACACTCATCGTCTGAATCATCATAAATAAACTCTCCAAAAATGTAAAATGTGGAATAGAGATTGAAGCTAGGATAAAGCATGAAAAGCTTTCTAGGAAAAGTTCATAAAATCTTGTCTTCAAAATTTAGCACTTGTTCATCAAGAAATTCAATTTTGTTGCTGCTATATTGACTACTTCCTAATGCAACATAAACTTAAGTAAATTGAAATTCCAAATTGAGCTCGAGTCTACTTTACATTGCCTATGTTACGGACGAAATTTTGTCCGTAAAGCGACTTTCACATTACGTGCGTAATAGTCCATGCTAAGTGGTGAAGTTACGTTACGTGTAACCTTTCACACATAAACAAGTCTAACGTTTAATGGGTAACGTAAAAATTTTGTTACCATTATTTCATCGTGTAAAGTCATCGAAATTATCATAAGCAGACTTTAAAAAATTTTTAAATGCGGGGCAGAGACAAAAAATTCAAGCTACTATCCGGCCCAAGCGACCCCAGCGCATAAAGGCGGCTATATCTTTTACACACTAGATATTGGGAATATATTCCCCCCCCCCTGAATTTAGTGACCGTTCATTGTCTCGTTTTTCGAACTTTCTTCAATTTCAATTATTTTTCCCCAGAAAATTAGTTCAGTTATATTTTTATAATAACTAATAGGAGAAAAAAGGAAGAGACAGAGGGAGCAATCCGATGGTGAGAAACGTTTATCAAAAACTGAACAAAGTTTTGACAAGAAACATACCGCTGACATGTGATATTACGTGTGCACATGATTTGCGTGCAGCATTAATTGATAACTTCTGCTCCAACCCTCAGGGGTTTTTAACTCTTCTCAATATGTACACTCAAATGTGATAGTTGCACCACTATTTATTTGCACGAAACCAAAGTAAATTATAGTGATTAGACAGTGATCTTTGCCAAGTTTTATAGGACAATTTTGACAAGTATAGGCATTTTGCTACTAATAAAGGGTAAAATTCTACTTTAGTTACTTTTACCTATATTGGAAAGGGGTGAGGTTAGGAAACTGAAACTTTCAGGGATGGGTCTACAGGCTAAAATTTGTCCTGGGAAGGTATTTTGAAAGTACTTATCTCCTCTCCTTCTCCCTCTAGAGATCCTGAAATTTGCCTACATGACAGGTCTATACCTAGGCTATTGAAATTTTGACAAAACAAAATTTTACCTTAATTTTCTGTTATAAGATTCTTTTTCTCTGGCTTTAGTTCGGAATATGCAATTCCTGTTATTTGAGTAGTATTTTAAGCCATATCAATGTTAATTTTCAAAATTTAGGAAATGTATTTGCATATCTTTAAAAACTCTATAGATCAGGATTGAGCAAAGTTGTGAAGCTGAAAACAATTTTGGTGGACTTCATTTTAAGCAGAAGATCTATTTTACAAGGTTTCACTTTTATAACACACAGATTTTTAAAGGTCATCAAAGGTCAGGACCCTCTAGAGGGAGAAGGAGTGGAGGTAGGTACTTCAAAATACCTTCCCGGGACATACTTTAGCCTGTAGATATATCCCTGAAAATTTCATTTTCCTAACCAAACTCCTTTCCAATTTAGCCAGAAGTAGCTAAAGTAGAATTTTACCTAATAAAGTTTAAAAGCTTGTTTTTGAAATTGCCCAAGTTATTTCTAAAATAACTTACTTCGAATAGAGCCAAGGTTGAAAGACTTATTTTTATTTTCCAAATATTTATTTTCCGAAATTTAGGTGGGGTAACTTTGTTTTGTTTTTTTTTTTTTTTTTTTTTTTTTACCAATGAAAATATAAAAAAACTACTAGTTAATAAATATACCAAAAGAGATATTTTTTAATGCAAATACAAAAAAAGTATCTTTTATTTTTAAAACACGTTTTTAGCCAGGAGTTGGACAAAAAACTTTATTGCTGACGCAATATGCTTAAACAGTATTGATAGAACAGATTATGACGGGTGGGGGAGCAACTTTTCACTCCCTCATTCCCCGAAATCAGGATGCACCGAGATATCAAGACCTCTGTTAGAATCATCTATCAGAAAAAACCATATGACCAAGGACAAGAAACATATGACCAAGGATAGAGATAGCATATCTCCATCCATCCAAAATTCTACCTAATCGTGGAAAATATTCACGCCAAGCTTTAGCTAAAATGTATTCCACATATTGTGACCATTCTGTCTTGTTTTTAAGTGGAATGTATTCGTTATTGAATAAGAATCATTTTCGCCAGATCCGTATTGGTTATTTTAGATGTTGCAAATTTTTACTGTACCTTCCCACTTCATATCGTAATACACGTTTTACTGAGAAGTACGGTGCTACCGACATTATCCAATCGTTTGAATTGCTTAGTACTAATTTAACAAGACGCCTTTGCGTCCCTAGGCCCAAAGCATAATATTATCCGTGTGTTTTTGCCTGTGATTAAGGTTTCAGCGATCATCATTTCTGTGTACTTGATTTTTCTTCCTTTTTAGTATAATTTACTCCGCTTGTTTTGTATACAAGTGGGTTATAAATAAATTATTATTATTATATCAGAAAGCCATGTGGCATTTAGGTTATGATATTTTATGTACATTACTCAGTCAGGCTAAAAGGCAAAAAGAGAAGAAACAAAAAGTAAATCAAAAAGATGTTCAATTCCCCAATTAAAAGCAATGAAATTGAGCTTGAAGCCGTTAAACGGCAAAGTTTACATTTTTCCCAGAAAGAATAACTTTAGCTTGAAGTTTTATTGATTACCAATAACATTTGCTCTAGACTTGTTTTGGAGTTTGAGCAAGGAGCCGAAACAGTCAATTTGCAAATGTCTTGCACTGAAAGCTGCCATACATGTTTCACGGAAGTACATACCTAAAACCAACTTTTGCGGAGAGAAGGAAGAGGGGGCAGAGAGCATGTTCCAAGATTGAAATTAAGCTCGTTACTAAACCAAAGAATTTACATTTTTGCATTCATTATTGTTAACTTCTTAGAATTACCATGACTGTAGTAACGATTATCAGGACGATTTTCAGGGAAGAGAATCTCCCCTGCCTTGCCTACAGGTTTGACTTAATAGATATAATTTTGCTTGATCAATTGGCAGCATGTAAATATAACAACTAAAGTTGGATTTATCAAAACACCGATGATTTAAAACTTTATAGTGGGGAAACTCAGCAAGAACTATAGAAACAAACCTCCTGAAGAAGGCGTTTACAGTTGTTCCAATGGTTGCTTGATTCAGGTACATTGAACAGAGACCACTTCGAGATGAACCATCTGGAAAAAATATGACTAATTTGTAATCAAAAAAAAGGAAATGTTTCTTGGCCCAGGCACTGAGACGCAACAAAAAAGTCATTTCAAGAAGGGCGCAACTTATTTCAGGGAAGAGGTCCAACTATAGAAAAAAAGAGTTGTCGAAGCGAAAGAGACAGACTTTAGAGCCATATAAATTCTCATGAAAAACAGTTTGATCACCTGCGCTGGTAAAAAATTATGGGATTTTGCATTATTTTTCACAATAAAACGGAATCGTCAATATAATAATCGTTATTAGTAAATACAACTGGATGCATACCAGACATTGAATGCCTATGTGTCATTGCATCATTCTATGAGATTAGCCTGAGTCAACTTAACTCCAAACGAGTACCTGGAGAAATCTGGGGAAGGTAAAATAGAAGGGCATGTGAAGGCACATGATACACTTCCCCAGCATGACTTGTGTAGGGTCATTAGTGGTTCATTAACGCGTGCTATGGAAACAAACAATATACTCCATGTGCGGATTTGCACAGACTAGACTTACTAGGGATTTATTGGAGATTAAATTATATTTACAATTTAAGGTTATTATTTGAGCTTGTCTATAAAGCCTTATTATTTTATTTTATCAATTGAAACTGTGTGTAGTTAGAAATTATTTGCAGTTTTGCTGTTTTGATATTATAATAATATTTCAGCAAATGCGGTTCTTTTCAAATGAAGTGACCCATAATCATCTAGCTAATACCATAAAAAACATGGACTGGCCAGTTTTTTTTATTCAACAAAGTAGAAAGAAAAAATTCACAAAATTCGCATCAAATTAGACTCCAGTTCATTCGAGAAGGCCAGAGCTAGCTTCTGAATAAAAAAAAGGGCTACTTGAAAGGGCTATCAAAAGCCAACTAAGTGGGTGGTTTACTCTTTTGTCTAGTATATTTTTTATATATATAAAGTTGGGTATGTGTATATAAATATTTATGAAACACCCCTCAAACTAAACAACTCCCAAGTAAAATGTATTTTTAAACATAGAATGTAGTTAACACCATAAGAGCCATGGGCTGATCATGTTTTTTTTTTAAATCAAAGAAGAAAGAAAAAATTTGTAAATTCCCCCAAAATTTGCAAATTCTCCTCTTAAAACATATACATGTTTCAGAAAAAAAATAAATTATATTTTACTAAAAAAAAATGGAGATTGATGCCCACACATATAACTTTCCCCTGTATGGTTTATCAGCCAGCTTGAACACTTTACGACAAAAATACAATTATAGCTCTAATCAAAAATATTTTAGAGCAGATACAGAGAGGCGCCAGCACCGTAGTGAACCAAGTTTGTTTCCGCCAAAAAGAAATGTATGAATTGATTGTTCACTATATCCTCATTAGAATAGCTGTAGCTGTTGTCAGGTTCAATATAAGCAAAAAAAGGGTTTTAATGGTTAAAAATCCTATTTGATTAATCAGTTTTTATCTTTAGTAACTTAAATAATTGAGTCCATATATCGATATGTTTTTTTCTTCTTTTTTTACATGGTTCAGCTTATTGAACACTGAATTTCACTCTATTTCAATGATGAAATTGTTCACCTTCGGTAATAAATTTGACAGCCCCAACTGTTAGATCCACACAGGTTGGCGAACTCAGCAAACTAGAAGATACGGAATAAAAGCGTGGCTTCATCAAGGGGAGTTTATAGATGAGAACTTCCGCGGGGATACTCAGTGATGAAAACTCTTCAAGGAAGCTCAGTATGGTTGGCCATTTGGAATGCTTCCACTGCTCATACCTCCCCACATCCTGAAATAAATTGTACGCAAAACTGTTAATTTTTCAACATATTTCAAACACTAAGATATGACAGTAATTTTAAGCTCTGCACCAAAAGCAAATGGAAAAAAGCAAAATAGATATGGCAGCCGTGCAGCTTAGGGTCTCTATCCAATTTGCAGGACATATCCAGCTAAGTTATTTATAAAAGTTTCCGCAACGTTACACGAGAAATACAGCAAAATCACAAACTCTTATCACTTTGACCTCTTAACTTTTCATAATAGTCCCTCAATTTTACAAATGAACGAAAGTCAAACATTTTTTTTGCCTCCTCAGCTCCCTCGCTCGAGGTCATTCCGTGTCCCAGTTTTCCCTATGAATTGTAAGACTGAAATTAATTCAATGATTGTTGCCTTATTTTTTTTTTTATTGCTACACTCTGACAAGAATTTATCCATGACAGCCAACGAGGTGTTACATTTGAAACAGAATTCAAGTCATATTTTGGTTTGCATCACAAAGTTCACATAAGTTATTGTAATATCTCCCATGAAAAGATACGAATGATACTGCTAAGTAAATGAATCCTCTAGGCTACTTATCTAGCAATATTACTTACCTAGTTTTCAAAGCAAGAGGCATCAAGGGAAAAACGAATGAAAGAAAGAAGTAAAACTGATATTATTTTTCCCGATATAGCTTAAAAGTGTGAAAAGAATGGCTTTAAGGTAGAAATTATAGAGTTAATAACGTAGTACCAGGCCTTCGAAAGATTTTAAATAATAGCCTCTATTTAGCACAATATAAGACAAAGCAAGTACGAAAAACCCAAACAGGGATCTAGCATTTAAAGACACGCATTCTTCTTTATAAATTTAATACAAAGGCTGTCAGCACAGCTTTACCAATCAGAATTAAAAGTGCAAAGGATTGAGGATATAGTGCCAAGACATATCTCTGAGGCTTAGACTCTCCTGAACAACAGGTTACTAAACTTTCCTGAAAAGAAACCCATATTTAATAAATATTCCTTGTTTTCCCAGATCAATAACAAAAAAAGTGGAAATGCAAAAAACATAAATGAAAAACCCGAGGCCCAAAAAAAAAGACACAAAAGTTTGAAGTGAGATTAACTCGCCATTTCAATAATTAAAACTTAACAGCTATAGAATTTGAGTGTAAAAAAGGCACCTGTGAGAGCATGTTCAAATCTTCTTTTTGCTTTGGATCTGTAGCATAGGTGGCAAGATCACCTAGGAGCGATTGGGTCGGGGGAGTTGTAATATCCAAAAACTTTTTGAACCATGCAACGACTGTAGCAGGAGGTAAATTTTCACACAAAAAACCCATTCTTTCCTTGGGCCTGAAATAAATAAATTTGGAGGTATAAAGTAAATCCAAGAATTCAAAAAACAAACAAGCAATATCACAACAGATAAAACAAAAGGCTATACAGTGGCACTGACTTAACAACCCGATTTAAATACTGCTGGCGCGACTTTGTAAGCTCAGCCAGAGTCGATCCAGTTCTAAATGGGTACCTGGAGAAAAATGGGGAACGTGAACAGGAAGGGTGTGTGAAAGCAAGGATGGCTGGCCCCCAGACACCCACTCCACTTCCTGGCTGAAGGGTCAAGAAACGGAGATCAGCTCGGCCGGAAGGGACTGTAAAGCCCTATGTCGTATTTTGTCTTTTTTTTAGATTGAAATAACTAACTTCCTTAAACCCTTGCGACTAAGCATATTTATAGGGTCTTCATTAATAAAAGAAGAAGGTTAATGAAACGCCTAGAGGTTACGTTTCAAGTCATACATAAACACAGTCATATTAGTTTTATGTGTAAACCATGGTCATCAATTAAAGAAGAGTCTTAGACTCCCCTCTCCTAGATTTAGAAAAATTACTTTTTTGGCGGATTTTATTCGAAAAATGGCTTTTTTAGTACTTTCAGTAAAAAAGAACTAGCAAATACAGCCCCACTTGGATTTGAAAAATATACCCCTTCAATCCCCTACATTTCCGTGAACTGACACAACTGATGGAAAGTCTCTTTTTTCCGTAAAATGTTAACATTTCAAGAAACAAATTTTGGCTTATTCCGTCAATAGCCTATTATTTGCCTTTTCCTCCGACTGGCAAAAATTTACGAAGACCGCCCCGCCAATAAAATGAGCCTCAGGACGCCCTTGGCTGTAGCGTCCAAAAATCACTCGTTCAAGCAAAATATGTATAATTCTTATTATTTGGCTATAATTCTTATTATTAATGGGCGTTGAGATTGCAAGAAATACTAGGCTTAAAGTTGTACAGATAGATGTTAGTTAGTAACATCCGATTAACCTCAGAAAATCAAGACTACTAAAAACGATTGGCGTAACTTTTTGAAGCATGGTAGAAGTGATTTACTGGAGTTTAAGCCAATGACCACGAATAACAAAACAAAACTAGAGTTTCATTCTTTCATTATTTAATTAGAGTTAAAAGAAGTAATCATTTAGCAACAAAAACCAATTATAGTCCATCTTGAGTGACCTCGGTATTAGTAAAACCCGGTATTACCTGAATATCAAATCTCAAAATCTCATTAACCTAATGATGCAAAGAAAACTAGTAAATGACCAGCTAAAACCGGTTAGATTTCCCTAATAAACATTTTTTTTTTTTTCTTTTTTTTTTTAATAGATGTGCAAGCCACAACAGAGTAAAAGCATTTATACATAAGCCACAGCCTCCATGCCATCTTACTATAAGAACTGAATACACATATTCGCTCTAAGTTTTTTCTCAGTCCCTCCTTTTCGTTTTGCTGATCGTTTTTTCTTTCTTATGTCCAACAGTAATTTGTGGACTGTTTGCTCGTTCAATTAATCTTCTTATATCTGTGTTTATTGGAAACTGCCTGGCCTGATCTCAAGTATACATAAAAACAATCTTGATTTTTATCTCTTTTTCCTCAATATCACGCAATCCCAGATTTGTCTCATCAAGTGCTGCAACGTAGAAAGAAAACACCCTTTTCGCCTATTCATTCATTTTCCAGTGCATACTTTAAACGTGAGAAATATTAATTCTAAGATAAGTTTCTATTTAAAAATTCGTCTTTTCACGAAAATAAATTCAACAAAGTTTTTTAGTTCTTCTATATCTACATAAAAGCGCCTGCCAATATTTCTAGTACCATGAGCACAGGGATACGTAGGCAGGGATTTTGCCTTAGAAAAGAGGAAATAAATTCAAGAAAAAAAAAACGCAAAAATGCAAAACGTGGAAAATAGTAATGATTGCAAGAAACATAACGAAAATCTAAATATTTTGGAGGTTGAAGATCTGAACTCCCCTCCCAACCTGAAAGAACACATTAGCCATGCCAGCAAGTACCAGGCAAGACACTATGTAAAAAAAATGTAAAAGATATCAGTCAGCTCACTCGGCTATTTAAAACTCGTGAATACACGAGTATACATCGAGTTTGATTATACACTCTTGTCGCAGTCTAGACATTCTGGCTTATTCCGTAGGCAAAAACACACACAGAAGTTTCCTTTATTTATACTTTTTTAATTAGTTTCAGCTCTAATTACCAATAATGATTGATTTTTATTTTGAACTTGGAAACGAAAAGTATAAAAAACTGTACCACTAGCATTAAGCAATCCGACTAATTATTAAAAACGGATTTCTCTGGGGTTATAATTATCCTAAGAAGATGTTAATTGGCGGCTACTTCAAACCAACCAACAAAACAAGAACACAAAACCCTCGATAATCCAAGAATATGACTGTAGAGTAAGATTTATTATATTACTCGATCAAGAAATTTTCAAGACACCTGAGCACAGATAGATGAGAGAAAACAAGGGGAGAGGGGGGGGGGGGGGGTCTATATTCTAGGTAAAGTCAATGACAATTCCAGAATGATGCTGTGAACAATATACATCATAAAGGGGAATTGAGGAAATAGAAATTCGGATCTTAAATTTACTCCATTTTCAGTGTCATCACAAGAAAAAGTACCTGAAAGCCCTTGCCCCTCTTACCTTAGCTTCTTGGTACCAACATTACAATTCATAAAATAACACAACAAATAAAGCAGAAGTACAAGCATCAATTAGGAAATATTACCAGCAATAGTTAGCATTTCCTTCTGTATCATCAAACGGTAAGCCTGTTCAAGGCTTGGGACGGGATTTAGCTTCTGAATTACCTTCGATACCATTTCATCCACATTTTCTGAAAGTACCCCAAGATGGTCACCAGGTTCGAATGAGACAGGGTTATTCAAGCTCACATCTTGCCAAGACAATCTAATTTGAATAGTGCATGGACTAGAATATATAATACACGATATATATACGCAGGTACTGAATCAAACACAAAAGCTGCAAAGCCCACGGCTAGGAAAGCAAAAGCCAAAAATTTAGGAAATCCAGTTTCCTTTTCAAAAATAGTTATATTTCTACAGTTTTTGCAGCAACAGCTACAACCAAGTAGAGTGAACCAAGGTCCTCAGTAACTGAGAATTAAAGAAAATTCTTTTGAAAAGGATTTTCTAATTCAAAAAGATGTTCCTATTTCAACTGGTCAGACCAGTGCCTCGAAATCTCAGGAATTTCAAAAAGCCCCCTAAACCCTTCGAAAACAACAGCAGATGGAAATAAAAACTAAATCCTTGGAATAACCATGCTTTAAAACACTTGAACGATGGGTTTCACCCTCCACCACCTTCCCTCCACCCTTTTGAAAACATGGGAAAAAATTTACTCTAGCCAAATTGGCACTGACGAATCGTGATTTTTTTTTTTTTCTCTGTCTTGCGATAGCAGGCCACCAGACAGTTGTAGATGGATATATTCAGGGTTTATTGAAAGCTAATACTTGCACCTATATTCTTTTTTTATAAACGGCACCAGAGTAAAGTGCTCTATGGAATGAAAAATGGCACTTTGTTGTCATTTTTGTATGCGTCACACATATCTGCTCACTGTAAACAAAGTGGTAAGTTAAAAATAGAAGCTTGAAACCCTTCAAAAACAGCGTTAGATCGAGATAAAACGGCACCCTCCGAATCACCAAGTTCGAAAATTCGTAACTAGAGGTTTTAATCTTCACCCTATGAACAAGAGAAAATCGTACTTTAGCCAGGATGTTGTTGTTGTTGCTTTTTTTTAACCATGCAGTAACAGAATTCGTCTTGATAACACCAGAGTAAAGTATAAATATTTTTTAATCTTACTAGTCATGGAGTAAGAATTTAGTGCAGACAGTATCAAATGAAAGGGACAGGAAAAAGAGCCAATATCAGAGAAAGTAAAAACAGATCAACATTATAAAGCCGGCAAACAATTGAACCGAAGGCGCTTGATAAAAGGAAGATAAGTTATGACACTCTCCCTGAAAAAATAGACACTATTAACAACAAATAGGGAGAAACTATAGAGAGGGGTTGCTTTTTTGAAAACAAATTTCAACTGTTTAACTTTTTTCTTGCACAATGCTTCAAGCAAAGATTATGTTTAGATCACATATTTAGGCTAATTATCCTTGGGTCTGACTAATTGTCAGGTAAGCACAACGAATAAAATTACCAATCGTGGCTCACTCTTTGCTTGGTCTCAATTAAATAGGTAATCCAGTGGCTTTTTCTGTTTGTAATGAACACACATCATCATGGGTAATCCTTTCTAGCCAAATGGACTGGGGGACGCAAGTTCGAGTCCTGGTCTCGCCAATCTCAAATACCAGCTTGGGAGGAAGAGTTGGTGGCGTGGCTCTGAAAGCTCATCCGCCTGGGGTAAGGAGGCAAAGTGTCTTTGAGACCTGAGCCGCGATCCAGTTGGGTCCACCCCGCAAAAACTTATCCATTATAAAATCCTCACGGCTGCAGCGTTCGCTCCAACAATTTGAACGAACTTGGAGCAATTTCTGTCGAAAGACAAGCATATAACCTTAAATCATTGCTATAAAAATAGCTGCAACCTAGTAGAAAGGATGAGATGGGTAGGACACGCTTTGCGATGAAGGATGACAGATTGCCAAACATTGTCTGTCGTGCAATCGTCTTTCACCAAACAAAAAGCAGGTCGTCCTCAAATGGAGCGGGAGGACGTCATAAGGAAAGATTTAAGGGAAGTGGAATCTTGTTCAGAGGGTGTAAAGAGAGAAACTATGAATAGATTGGAATGGAGGAGGAGTGTGCGTAGTTGCGTTGGCCTCAGACGGTTTGATTCTGCAGTGAGTTCTTAGTAGTAGTAGCAGCAGTTACGAAAAGAAATTTTCAAAAATTTCAAAACAGAGCTTGAAAACCTTCAATATTTTTCTTCCTTTTTAGTTTTTGATTTTTGGACAAGAACGGATAGGTTGCCAAATCGTTTTTGAAATACACACTATTAGTAAGAAACAAAAAATTTACTACAGTTTAAAAAAGTGACAAGCAGTCTATAGCACAACCACAAGAAATGTAAAGCCTTCCCCATTTACGATTTGAAACTTCAATTCTAAAGAAGAAGACTGAAAATAAATGAATAGTAAACGGAGGAAACAACACCATTTGAAACTTGCTCCTAAGGCTGTTACTTGATATCTAATTATTGAACATAATCATTAATTATAACTGAAGATAGTGCAACAGAATTGGAAGAAAGTTCAATATCATTTTTAATCAGTTTATATATCGTTAAAATCCATCTCTGAGGAGTCGAAAATTCTACTGATTGGAGAAAAAAAAATACAATACAAACGCTTATTTCAATTTTTTATATTAAGATTTCAATTTTTTCAATACTTCTAGAAAGCCCTTAGGTCAGTTCTCTCTTAATTAGTGGTTGGCATGTGGGAATTTAAGCCAGGAGCATAATCAAGCACCCTCGCAGAATTTTTTTTTGTGGAGTAGGCAAAGAGTTTTGACTAGGAGGGGTGGGGCGAGGAGGTTAAAGGACACCAAAAGAAGCAGCCCAGCTGTGTAAACAATGCAGTGAATTGTAGGAAAACTCGTAAAATATTTTAAATTGCGAAGGGGGAAAGAGGAACCAAGGCACCGCCAACGCAATATGCCCAATATGTATTTCTAGTTTGGAAAAGGGGGAAGGGGGAATTAAAGAAGACAAAGGAAAACAGGTCAATTGCATGAAAAACACAGGGAATAGTAGGAAGGTCGTAAGAGCCCAGAAATTTCCAGGGAAAAGGACCAGGGCACCACCAATAAAACCTCCATATACTTCTATCACATGAATAGCGATTTAAAAAATACAGGATTTCAAGATTTTCAGCTTAAATATAACAGGACTAAATTCAATTGACCCCATAGTTCGGCTATATATGCATAGGTCCGTCACAAGTGCCTCATTTTGGACACGGTTGTGTGATAAGAGATATTTGCATATATACGAAGCCAAAACTAGCTTTTACCCATAAATCATGTTTAAGACTGATTTGTTTGTTACTTGATCCGCGTTTGTCTTTCAGGCATTTTGCCTGCTTTAGACTATTTATTTTTTTAAACATATCCCTTCCCAATAAATTTATACATGCTCACCAATTTAATATCCCTTGCCAAAAGTTGCAACTGATCCTAAATGTCAAATGAAAGAGATAGATATGTATAGCAGAGAAGGACTTACCCAGCGGCTCTGCTACCAGCAATCACTTCATTAAGCGTCACCTTAAGAGGTAGAACTTTCTTGCCAAGAGATTTGGAAAAATCTAGAAAATTGCATAACTTTTAAATAGACACTCATCGGGGAAAATATCTGATTTTTGATACTCTACATTCATCTGAAGTAACTTGACTAGAAAGTAGGACATACAGTATTTTCTTCCAAATGACGTTAGTGTTATATTGTTTAAAATTGTTGGCCTTTGGTGCAAAAACCTTATAATTCTCCTTATAATATCTTGACAAACAGTTCAGGTTAGGTGACAGAACCAAAGTAAAAAGCGACAGCAGCAATCGAAGCCCAAAAAAATAAGACTTTAACAACAAAAAAGGTATTCAAAGAATATATCTTTTATGGCAATTCTGAATAGGTCAATTTGTCGAGTTTCATGGTGATTGACATAAGCAGTAAATTTCAAAGAAGGGAGAAAACAGCCCTTATAAAAGTGGTCCAACCTCGATTCGTTTTGGTTACAAAATGGAACCAGCCAATCTGTTTTCGTGTTACAGATAAATACTGCGCAGTAGCAAACATCCGATTTCTGCCATTTCCTGCCATAAAACAACAATTTTTACCCAACTAGTGCCAAAATTCTCTTGAGCGCACAATTTTTAGATAGCCAATCAATGTAGAACTGTCAACTTGCTAGTTAATAACTTATTTAGCTGATTTAGATTGTATTCGAATTCTGCTAAAATTCAAATTTTCAGTTTGACATCAAACGCGTCACCAGACCCATATTTTGATACAATCTCATGGATGACTGTTTTCTTCTGTCGCATTGGACATTGGTACTTCAGTTTTCGAGAAACAAAAAAGCAAGAAACTCGAGTTCTTTTTATCATGGATCTTTTATGTTGGATCGTGGATCTCTAATAAATAACTCAGGATCTTGCAGATGTCATGGGCAAAAGTATCTTAGGTTTTTCTAAAGACTTTTCAGGATACGATCCCAATTTAGATAAATGACTAATTTAGAATGGAAAAGTTTATCAGCCAATTTTATTAAAAAGGCGAACCTTGTTATCTATGTTATGATAACACTTATATACTTTGTTAGAACTTGGATTGTAGAGAAAACTTACCCAAAAACAATTTTAGGATCTCCGAGGCCTTCTCCTTTTATGCAAATGAACAGAGTATGTGAATACCAAATTTTAGGACCAAAGAATTATTGATAAACTCTAAGAGAAGATGAGCATATTGCAAAATTCTAAAGTGAACAACGGAAGCAGAAATAGTCCTAGAAACCCCCTTCCTCCTTAAATTTACCAAAAACTACAATCAAAAGGGCTGCTCTTTCCGAACCGATAATCGAAGAATATTGGAAGAAGTTTTTTTTTTTTTTTTTTTTTTTTTTTTTTTAGCGGAAATTGCAAGTTTTAGCGCACTTTTAATATGTAGACAATGATTAGAAGGCAAAAACTGTCTTCCTTGTCAATTTGGCTTGGTGCCCAATCAAGACAAACGTAAAAAGAATTGAAATTCAAAATAATCATTCTGATGAGAAATGCTTAAAAAAAAAAAAAAAAAAAAAAAAAAAAAAAAAAAAAAAAAAAAAAAAAAAAAAAAAAAAAAAAAAAAAAAAAAAAAAAAAAATTGTTGCTGGAGACAATATAATACTGATGATATAAATTTAATTAGTTTTAGTAAAGAGGGAAAATAGCCACAAAACGAAAGAAGTCTTGATGAAAATTACATAATCTGATTCAGTATATCCCAAAGCCTTTGGCACATGCTCTAGCAGAGGGGGGCTCCAAACAACGATCCATGGGCAGATGCAGCCCACGAGCTTCTCCCATAACACCCCTGGAGACCTTTTAATCACCAGAGTGGTTTATATAATTTCACTGACTTTATCACATTCAACAACCAATCTTCCTGCAATGGTTTATTCACCAGCAAGCTTTATTTGCTAATTGTATGGGCATTAGGGGTGTATTGAATTCTGTGGTAAACATGGTGAATATAGTAAGGTCAAATGGGCTCAATCTTAGACAGTTCAGAGACATGTTGAAAGATACAGATACAGAATCGCAAAATTTACCATAAATATACAGTAATAAGATGGCCAAGCTGTGAGAAAGTTCTGAGTAGGGTAATTGAATTAGGGAAGGAAATACCTACAAAGTAAAGGCACTGTCTTTACTTCCTAGAAAGTAAAGGCAAGTCACAGCAATTACTGTCTGGTGAAGAGCGGGTATGGAAATTAGCCTTTGCTGCAGACATTACTGGTCATTTAAAACTTCTGAACCTAATACTACAAGGAAAGAAAAATCTAGTTTCTGCTCTATACACTCACCTAAATGCCTTCAGATCTAAACTTATCTTGTTTTTGGAACCAATAGAGGCCAAAAAGTTGATACACTTTCTGAAGTGTAAGATCTTCGTGGCTGAAGCAACAGCTGAAATCCCCACACCATTTGCATGCGAGATTATCAAAGACCTTCAGGTGCAGTTTTCTGACTTTGATTCAAAGGCAGAACATGTGAGGCAATTTCGAAATCCACTGGAAGCAAATGTGGCCAGTTGCGTCGATAAAATTCAGCTGGAGGTCATTAAGTTACAAGCAGACGATATCCTTAGGGACACGTTCAAAGATAGATTTCGAGTTTTACCAGTTTTTACCCAAGGAAGACTTTACTAATGTCAAAGCTTTTGCATCAAAGTACCTTTTCAATCCTTGGAACAACGTACTTGTGTGAATAGACAATTTCAAAGATGATATATGTGAAGAAAAATTTAAGAACTAATTTGTCAGATGATAATCTCAGGTCACTGTTGACGTTGAGGACATCAAATCTACAGCCAGAAATATCTACTATTTTGGCATCCAGGAAACAATTTCACCATTCCCACTAATACAGGTGTCCATATGCAGTGTATCAATGCATTATTAAATAATATTAAATATGATAACAAATAACATTAATATTATAAATAGAATAATATATAATTAGAAACAACATCTATGTTTTGATTCTTTTTAATTTGAACCTCTATTGGCCCCCAAACTGCTGTTTGACAGTCAATACGGCCCTCCGGCTAAAATATTTGTATACCCCTGCTCTATCAGATCAGATATGGACTAAAACTTTTTACTGCAATTCTTCTTTGTTTATCTTTCCAAATTCTGGGTTTCAGAAAATAATATGGGCCTAACGTTCAACTTTCTTCCATTGAGGAGAAATAAAGAATCAGTAAATAAAAAGGAAGAACAAGAAAGTTGGGAAACAAGTAAAGACAAACCTTTCGAACTATTTTTTTTTTTTCATCCTACTTAGTATAGAATAGCTATAATTTAGATGTAATAAAGACGGCGGCAGGACTCTGCCTATTATATTTTCTCTTCTTGGAACTTAAAAATAGTTCAGAAAGTTCGTATGCAAAAGCTGGCTTATTGGAATAAAATGACAATATGCAACTTACACTCTGTGAAGCAAGGTCCTTCAGAAGCATCGGCAGAAACCAATTTCATATTTGATTGAACAGGCTCTTGAACAGATTCTGTGCCAATAGTGGTCACAACTTTTGTCGGTAACTTTATGTGGAATGCTTCACAAGCAGCCTAAAAAGGACAATGCGTGGTCTAAACGGGGGCAGATATCTACTTTTCCTTTCTGCCTACTTTATTCTTTATAGTTAGGCACTTCTTGATTAATGACACAGGAGTCGAGCATCGTTAGACAGTTTTAAAGAAACCCTATACACAAATTTCATTAAGGTTGTGGGCATAAATAAAATCCTTTATAGTGAATAGAATAAAACACTTGAAACACACATTTGAACAAAAACAGTGTTTAAAGAGCGAATTTTTATTAGACATAAAGTTAAGGGAACCCAAATACAAAAGAATGGTAAGAAGGACGTGGCGCCCGCAAAAAAAGAGGAAGAAAGAAAGAGTTTAAGCCGTTGAATTAAAAGGTAAAAGAAATTAAGCTTTTTTCTCTTGATAAGCCTAAATAAATTTCTTTTTATGCTCGGGTAAAAATGTAAAATTTATACTCCCTTTACTTATACAACTTACAGCAATTGTACAAACATATATATATCAGCCAACACAATATTGTATTGTTTTGTATATTTCTGTATATTTTTTATAGTTTTGGTATATTTTGTAATTCAATTGTATTATATATTAACCAGTTTTAAACAACAATTGTATTTATTTAAACAGATTTATAAAAATCTATTTGTTGCACACACACGTTCCCAGAGACCCTAAATATTATACTTAAGCGTACCCCGATTATATATCATATCTGCTGATATAGACTGAATCGGCATATGGTCTAGAATTTCCAATGGCGAAGTAAGAAGCCGCTGTGGCCAGACTGAAGAGCTATCCTATATAATCAAAAGACATCACCTCAAACTTCCCGGCTACACCTTGCACTGCCCCAAAGTTATTATTTGTCAAAACGTCCTTAACTGCGAGCCAGTACAATCCTGGAGACAAGATCGGCGAGGACAGATGAAAAATATTAGAAAAAAATTCAAAGAACTTACAACTTACAGCAATCCCCAAAAAATCATAATTGATAACTAAGCAAATTTGACCGATTGATATTACAGATGAAATTCATTTCTTCGTGCCTTTCATTCACTCACTGATGAAAAGCAAGGAAACAAACTTTCAACAGAAGCTATTCAGTACAAGAATCTATTGTATTTTGATGTTCTCTATTGTTTTCAAAACTTCCGATTAAAAAACACAAGCCTTTCCTAAGCTACATGATTAAACTAAAAAAAAAAACTACCAACTAAATGGTCATATGGACATCTTAAATATCCGTAAGGGACTTGCCTGAAAGGTGTCATTTGCCCACTTTTTAAATGCCTTTTCTTGTCCACTCATTTCGTCTCCACATTCTAAGCTATGAATACGTTCAGCGCCCAAAGAACCCAATAGAGCATCTAAAGCTTTCCCAAAGGCGCAATAATCCTTGTATACCGTCGATCCCAGTGCGAAGCAACTGAATCTAAAAAAAAAGAATTAGACAAAAAGAAAAAAGAAAAATTGACAGCTATAAAAATAACACGATACTTTATTCGAAGACTACAGTCACATGGGAAAAAAAAACAATGCAGAGATCAACAAAGTAAAAAAAATTAGGAAAAAAGAAAAGATAAAATATCAACTAGAAAAAATAATAATAAAATAGTTAAGCAAAAGACCACAGCAATTTGTAAGAAAAAACAATGTAAAGATTAACTTAAATAAATATTCCTATTTTTCTTTCTTTTTTCTTCATAATGAATCGCCTTTTCATTCAACATTTAATTTATAGCTAGGATTTTTTTTCTTACATTTTCCCTCTAATGCCACCTATTCCCCTGATCTCACCATCATCTTACAGTAAAAAGCTGCAATAAAAAGGACATAAACAACATGAAAAAATATTAGAAAAACACACAAAAGGTCTTTTAAGCTCTACCCTTTGTATAGTTTCAAAATGATATGACTACCCCAGCTTTTATCACCCAAAGGGCTTGACAACCTTTTCCTGATTTCCAGCAATACAGATCTCATTCTACACGAAAACCTTTATCCTACTTTATCACGACCTTAAATGAACTATGAAAGTGAAATAATAGAAAACAGTATCTCGTTAGAACCTTCTGGCTCGTTGATTTTCATCTATTTTTTATTATAATGTATGCATGCCTGTCCAGGTTTTTCTCGGTTTTGGCACTTTTATAGATATATATACACCCCCCCCCCCCCCAGAAAACGTGACCTGTGTATGTGCATGTTCCAGGTGAATTCGTCAATTGTTCGTCTTCTTAAAGAAGACAAAGGAATTAAAAGATGCTATAGAAACTGATTAGATGAGAGAGTCAGAAATAGTTCCAGTCAGAGAGCTGTTGCAATAAATGAGTTGTCAGGTTAATTGGTGTATTGGCTTTTTTTTTTAATTGACGAATAATGGGAATAAGCATCCATCATTTTGGTGTAATAAATTAAATAAGGCGACTAGCACTACAGTGGTCATAAGCTATTTAGTTATTAGTCGAACAGTCAGTAAAATATTCTAAAGCAAGGATGATCTTTTCTTGCCGTCTTATGGGTGGTCTTAATTAGAGAATAAGGGGAATAGGACACCTTATGCGCCCCTAATCCAACAATGTTTTATTTTTCTTAGTGTTCGAGCAATCCTCAGTTACAGGTCCAGAAAGGATAACGGTTTGTAAGTAGAGCAGGGCGAGTAGAGCAAGACTTACAATCCCGATTAAGACGGAAAGTCGACCTCTTGCAAAATTCATAAATAAAATTAGGCACAGTTAATAGCAAAGTTCTTGACTTGCTTTAAAAAATATTAATTCCAGCTATACTCAGATTTTTAATGAATTCCAATTTATGAACCACTTTTACACAACATTAAACAGAACATTAATGATCAAGCTTATATCCTCTCGCTTATATGACCCAGTTCAGAGTACTTATGTCTAGTGATTCTTACTCAGTCACTTTTTGGACTCTAATTGGTTTTACTCCACCCTGTTCAGCTTAGAAATTTAGAATCCACAAGTTTCTCCTCAAACACTATCTGCCAAGACCAACCAACCAAGAATATATATAAGAAAAACAAGACAGGGAGGTACTAACCGTACGTTAATTAGCCAATCGCTTGATGTGACTATCTGCGCAGGATCCTCGAATCTCTGACTTGGGAGCTTAACTAAAGGGCCACGCTTATTTCTTTCTTCTTCCTGAGACTGGATTCTGGCGGCAAGTCGAGCTGGTTTATCCCTAAGAAGAAATTGAAAAGATTAACTTTTAAACATTAAAGACTAAATTTATGCAAAAGAAGGAAAATGTAAGACAAAATGTATGAAAAAAGAAGCACATTACTTTAGGATACTGGGAGGCAAAAATAGCCTTGTAGAAACGAAACATTTTTTTTCTGAACTAAAGAAAGACGAAAAGAAAATGAACTATAAATTTACTCCATGGATTTTACGACAGCTAAAAACCTATAGACTGAACAACTTATAAAAATCTGAAAAATTGTTATAATAACTTCACGAGTTTCTAACTTTAATGTTCTAATTTTTTATATGTTTTAGTTGGAACACTGTCATTTTTTTTTTATCTATGTAAAGGAATATTATACATTTAGAACAGAACGATAGAAGACGCCTTGGTATGCCACCTCCCACCTTTATGTGCGTGTCCATACAATTTGTAAATGTCTTTTGGAAGACGTCATTGAAATCAGAACGGTAACCGATACTTAATAATTTCTTAATTGACTTCATTACAAACTGTATAACTTGTATCGAAATTTGTATTGTTAGGAAAAATTTATTAACTATCTCTGAATCACAAATTTAAAATTAGTACTTTCAAGGGAAAATGATTTTAGCCGGGAAAAAAAGGGAACATGTTTTCCGCCCAAGAACACAACCACAGTTCAACAAATAAATTCAAGCACATTCGCCATCCACGGTAGTTGGCATCATATATTAACAGTAATGCAAAGACGTTAGAAATTAAAGCTAATGATATTGCAGACAATGCAATGTTATTTATTCAATACACATGATACATTGCATTATTTAAAGCTTTGTTATAAATTTTTTCTCACTGTGCTAGGCAATCCCTCTTATTTAGGCATCCATAATTCTGCCAACCATAATAATGATTCCTTTTACAATGACTCAACTTCTGAATCTGCTTTTCAAAGACTTAAAAATAACCTATGGGTTTCTAAGAGCATCCCTCTGCGAAGCTAAAACCCAAATGAATAAAAAAAAATCAGTCTCCGCTCAATTCTACAAGAAACGAATGACTAGCAGGGATACTTGATAGTAAATTACCTAAAATTAGTACTACTACTACTAACGGCTCACTGCAGCTCCAAGCTGCCTGGGGCCAACACAGCAACGCAGGCTCTTCCTCCATCCCAATCTATTTAAAGTCTCCTTATTTACAAACTCCAAAACAGCTCATATTTCTCTTAATTCTTTCCTTACCGTATTTTACCACAACATTCGGGGACGACCTGGTTTTTTTTTGGCCCTAGACGGTTCACAGACAAGGACGATCTTTGACAGTATGTCCTTCTTCAGCTGCAGAACGTGTTCAAGCCATCTCAACCTTTCCCTCATTATAGCTCTAGAATGTGGGATTGAACCAAATTTTTCGTACAGCTTACTGTTAGGAGGTGACCTAAAGCTTGTCATTTCAAGACAGTATTATAATATCTGAAGTAATCGGGATTCTAAATCTTTGTTTACTATCTTTAGACAAACAAATCCCAACTAAAACCCAACATATAGATAAAAATCTGAAGAAAACTATAAACGAGAAAATTACTCACGATGCTATGCTTGGAGAATTTCCTTGCTCAACGAACCTCTTCTTCAGAGATTTGTAAAATTTTTCTCCATTATCCGGGGGATCACCACTTCCAAATGTAGACGCGACTACGAGAATCAAATCTTCGAACTCCATCTTGGCAACATCATAATCTTTCATGCACATAACCTAGAATGCAACAGCGATACCAATACACTATATGTGCTGCAATGTAACAGAGAAGTGACCATGGTGTTTGAAGAAAGCATAAAATAAGACATAGAATTGTGCTACTTGCATTTTATGAGCATGTTTCCCTTTTGAAGTAGCAAACCGCTAACCTGATATCGTTATTGCAGGAAACGTTATAAAAACAAGAGACGTCTCAAGGAAATTTTTGCACTTTTCTTTAAGTAATTATCATAGCGACATCTAATAGATATTTAATAACGATAAAACAATACATAGCCCAACTGTCTTTACAAATAATGAATAAAAGTGTAACTAATTCTGCATATATTAGCCAAAAGTCGCTTCTTATGGCCAGCTCTCCTTCAAGTTAATCTTTTGCTTTTTTTTAATCATCACACCTGTTAATACAACTTACACTAGTTGCATATGTTGATGTACTAGTCAAGAGTCTTTTGCTTCAGAAATAGAACACGAAGATATATGAATCAAATCTAGACCCTGAAACGTTTAATCTAAAGGAAGCAATAACCAGCCACATACTTTAAAAAAAATATAATGATAATAAAGTGGATAATAATACAGTTGGCAGCCTTTTACCAAGAATCCTTGGGGCCAGCATTTTTATGTTTGAAAATTATCCAGATTTAATAATAATTCGCTACCAAACGAAGACACAAAAACTGTACTAGTTGATATTTAGATTATCTATAATTATTTATTTCAATACCAGTTTCTTCTAAGCATTATTAATTTGAACCGCAAATGGGTCATGCACTCATTTCCATACCTAAAGGATACACATCTAAAATAAAGAAAGTATGTATTCCAGTGACATGTATTCCAAAACTGCGAAGGTCAAAGGCTCGAGCACAGTCCCGCGCAAACCCCTGGACTAAATACAATGACAACCAGGAACATAGATAAAAAGATCCATGCCAAGATGATGTGATAGAATGTATGACCGAAAGAAGGACAACGAGGATGCAGAAGAATAAAGCTCAAAGGCGAGAAGCCGACATGAAAAGTATAATCCAATTTAGAAACGCTCTTCCCTTTCTATTCATTGTTTAGGGAATACCATGTTCAAATCATCAACCAGTAAGAAACTGAGTTGAAGATATTTTCGTTCGTCAAGCAACACACACGCATATATGTGCATATAAGTGTATCATAATACAGTCGGCAGCCTTTTCTAAAGAATCCTTGGGGCCAGTTCTTTGTCCCAGGTGACGGTTTTTTTTCTTCTGTCTTTAGAATTAAGGTGCTTTTACTTGTAACTTTATGATGGCTTACATTTACCAATGATAATTTTGCATGAATTTGGACACTTCTATTTGGGTTGTTTGTGGGGTTATACTGCTTTGTCCTAGGTGACTTTTTTTTTTTACCCAATAAACACCTTTAACGAATTAAAAAATAATCAATATACTTACCTCGGGTTTGAAAGCTTTTGAGAATACATGTGCCAATTGTTTTGCAAAACCAAGTGATTTACCAGTTTCAGTGGCATAGAGAATCTTTGCTTTTGTTCTGTTGGCATAAGCTTTCATGAACATCCTTTGAGCGAACAAAGCTGCCTAAAAAAGAAAAAAAAAAGGAAAAAATATAAGAAACATAAATATACATATATATATATATATATATATATATATATATATATATATATATATATATATATATATATATATATATATATATATATATATATATATATATATATATATATATATATATATATATATATATATATATATATATATATATACTATATATACTATAGAAAGAAAAAAGCAAGAAAACCAGAAAGGAGTTCAAATATTAGTAAGTAAATTAACTGGTTCATATCCCAAGATTAAAATTCATAAAAGCTTCAAGATACTCTATTGCATATACGAACAAGCTATAGTAGCTGCCCTCCGATACCTTTGACTCTTATTAAAAAGAGCACTAGATCGTCTGATTACCAATCCAATTAGCACCGTCTGAAGTTTATATGATCAAGCTTTCTATAAAAACCTTATATGTCCGCAGGGCATAACTTACAACAAGCAAACAGAATAAATAATTAAAATTTCAAATAGGGATAAAATCCTTTTAATAGACAGTGTTTCACAAACAGTGATAGAAATTCACAAAAAATACCAGATATTTCGGTCACATATGCAGTGACCGTCATCAGTAGTAAACACTGTCTATTAAAGGGATTTTATACCTATTTGAACTTTTATTGATCGTCATGGAAAGGCCGTCTGGTCTCCGAAAATATCTATAAATAGACTAACAAAGCAAAGTCCGCGTTTATTCAGGTAACAAAATTAGAAAATAAAATAAATCCTCGGAAAGAAACTGAAGAAATTATATACAAGACATTTTGCTCTATATTTAATGATTTGTTTATCTCAATTATTAATGCTCACAAAATCTCTTGGAACATTTTTAAAGCGTAGTAAAGACAGACAATGACTGGTTGAACAATCAGACCAATTTCTCTAATTTTGTAATTAACAATGAGGGTTACAGAGGAAAATAGAAATTAAAGGAGTAAAATGGCAAGGGAAAGACACAGTCAAACACAATATATTGTGCCGAGACGATACTAAAAAAAGAAAGAATCTTTGGAGATTTTATATTTTTGGGAATTTAGCCTCGAACGTTACAATACTACGATGAATTCGTAGCAGTAGGCTACGAGTACTCATTCTCCGAAATCAGCTTTCAGTATACCTTCAAAGTTTAAAAATAAAAAAAAATAATCCAAATTAATGCTAGTTGCTAAGGATAGTAAACACAGCGGTGTATACTCTAGGTCACAAAGTCAGGTATAAATTTTGCGGGTAAAATTTAGTTGAAAGTTTAACCAAACAAGCTGAAAATCTTATACTCGACTCCCAATTTCAGCACTATATGTCTGAGCTACGTTTTTTTTTTCGTTTTTTTTGGAATAATATTATTTACATTCTTGTCAAATGTGGATTATATTTTTGTTTGATTAATATTAATTCACTACAGGTTGAAAGCAATCGTTTTATACATACGGATCGAAAAAAAAAAAAAAATTAGAAAAAGGTAAACTGACCTTGCTATTTGCCTAAACCTCTTCAAGTAATTAATTTCTCTCTTTTCTAACGTTCCTCTGAAATGTTTTCCAAAATTATACGTCTTCCATGGCTGATCCTGGAACACAAGATGATTGTGATTTATACAATATAGATGCAATTAAAAGCTACTTTTAGATGTTCGTAGGCATGTTTAAAAGAAAAATGCATAGCAAAAATTATGGATTCACATAGTGAACGGTATCACCACTGTAGGAGGTACTTTAAAGCCTCCTGGGGAGGATGGAAAGCGGGCAAGGCTTGGTCAGGCATTATAGGCCTTAAAGCAAAAATAGGCATAAGCAAAATTATGTCAATTTACTTATTTATGTTGTAAATTTTAGAAAGCTTAAGTTTATACGAAACCAATTGGTCATTCTTCAAAAAAGTAGTAGAGGGAGGTGGTTGACCTAAAAAAATAACCGGTTCCTATAGTCTTATCGCTTTTGCTGTACGCCCTACGCAAAAAGTGGGGTCCTATTCATCAGGGAAAAAACATTTCATTTTAAGCTCAAGACTACTTTTTCTGTCGTACCAAACATATATCATATTTAAAATAAAACAACGTGCATCCACTCCTCAGCCAATGGGCATGAGCCCCCCTCCCCTGCCATTATGTAAGACATTTTCCAAATTTAAATTTTATCGAACGTGTATGCAGGGCTGTATCCAATACGAGGGAATATGGGAATCAATTTGGAAATTTGAGGGGAGGGGTGCGGGGAATGCTCTCCTCAATTAACATTCTTGGATGCTTGGGCTTAGCTAGAGGTGGAATACACTTCTAACTTAAAAAAAAGGATATATAATTCTTTACTGTAGCCGATAAGCGAAACCTAACCATAAATACAAAAAGAAAAAAGAAACCCATGTTTCAGGAAAAAATGAAGAAGAAGAGTTCATTTTGAGCCTAAAATCACTTTTTTTGTATCATAACATATATAATAATCAAAACAAACAGCCTACAGGGCTGAATCCAAGAGGGGGGGGGAAACAGGGCCAGAAGGGGGAAAACAGGGTTGAACTCCGCCCCTCCGAGATATTTCTTTAACTCATAAATTGGTCGAAGAAAAGCAGAAAAAAAACCTCTTCCTCCGACTCCAAAACTAGACTAAAAAATGAAGTGAAAAAACCTTATCCCCCCACCCTGAAAGAAAGCTGTTTTGGTCAGCACTTTCCCTCCTCTAACCATTTTTCTTTGGTAAACTCCTGTCTGAACAAAAATTCTTTTGAAAGTCTCTATTAGATTAGTCTTGCAGTCTCTTTCTGAAGTTCTCGATCGTTTTTATTTTATGATGATAAATTTGTGTCTAAACAATGATCCTTTATTAATAATAAACCAAGAAGGGAGATATGTGCAACAGCTAAGACATACACTGATAGTCTGCGTCGGCTTTACTGCAAGTGTCGATCCCTATGATTTGTCTATGTTTAGCAGCCAGCTCTCAGCCAGGGACGCAGCTTTACAGGGGCATACACAGCCAAGTTCAGAAGATTTTAACCGAACAGAGTCTCCTTTGATGTGAATTCATTCCAGTTTATGGTTGCCCTAAACACACTCTGACGGTCAAAAACTCTTTGCTAACCTGAAAATATTTGAGCTGCCCTAAATTTTCGTAAAAAGTTTTAATTTGCTCAAAACGAATACAACGACATACAAAATAAATGTGAAATGGGCAATAATTAGACTATGGCTGTAAATGGGGGAGAAAGCCCAATTGACAAGACGCTACAAAAGAACTAACCAAATACTATGAATTGCAAATTGAAAAGCACAGCGGTCCATTTGGCTAGGATGTGTCTCAGGACTCCCCCTCGTCCCTTTCGCAGGAAAACAACACTAAAGTCGAAAACTTTAACACTGAAAATGCACATTTTTTTATTCTCACATTTAACCCACCCCCTCCTTATATTACTGTTTGATTGACCATTTTTCTACACGTACCTGATAGTCGTACAAGGGTTTGATCCAGTAGAATAAAACCTCTTGGTGGAAAACAGGAGTTGTAAATGATCCAGGCGGGTTGACCCAAACCCAATCTGTGGGACATCCACCTCTTTCTTCATGCTCGCTCTTGAAATGTTCAATAAAAGTCTCGCAAGCTGTCTGATGGTCAACGATGGTGATTTTTGCTTCCTAATAGTAAAGGCCAGTTTAAGTATCACAATACAACTTTTTATTGTTTGAAACAGACAACTTAAAAAACCAGTTCCTACATGTTGAGATCTAATAACGTAACACAGACAAGGTTCGACACAAAGTCGACCCGCCCTTTTATTTTGTTCTGATTCAGCAATTCACACTGAACTTTTACACGGACGCTATAACAATCCTGAAAATGAGGATCTTGTCTGTTTTAATCACTTGCTTCAATAAGGGAATTAGTGAAAAGATTTGAAAGTTTTATGTCACCGGTGTGGCAGTATGTAACTAAGTGTGACATTAAATTTACTTTCTCGTAAAACCAAATTTGAATTAAGGCTCGAATTTTTCATGCAGAAATCTTCAGGAAATCACAAGTATTGTTTAATGAAACATCCTTGGAAAAAAATCAAGCCCTGGTAGCGCTATAGTTTTTATTATTGTGTATATGGTACAGTGGCGTTTACATTATTAATTAGAAATCCAGGTTTCAACAAGACTAGAAACAAAAAGCTCAAAAGTTCAATTTATTTTTGACCTGTTAAATTCAATTGCTTAGTAATTTCACCCCAGTATTTCTTGTACTGACAAAACTCAGTTCCTCAAGGAATCTCTCTTTGATCCTGAAAAAAACACGACTATGGTACAACTCACACACCGAACCGTCAGTATACCTCAAAGATTACAAGTTCCTTCACATTATGGAAAGAACAATAATACACAATTATTTTTTAGGATAGATAGTATGGTAGCATCGAACCCAGAAACCAAACTCTCACCCAGGTTTGGTCTAGATCCAACAACCCTTTCTCCTAGATGTATTGATGATTTGAGTTACATTACCCCTCTCCTTTCTCTCTCTAAAAAACTTGCCTTGCGTCCGTTCCCAAAAAACATAACAAAGACACTAACTCTAACTTTCCACAAACTTTGGCTGAGATCCAACCATTCTATATATTAGATTACCTAGGTTGAAGCTATCACTGCAACCATGATATCCAAATACGACGAAGTAGTGCATCCCCAAGTGGCCCTATGTAGTTTACTTTAGAGTTAAGACAGTTCCAGTTTGCTCCTTGCTAATACAACGGGTATCCATTTTGCGATACTCGTGCCAGATAAAACTTGGTAATTTTTAACTCTTGTCGTTACCGAGTCATAAACCACTGATCGCAAAAACAAAACAAAAGCTCTTGTGCTACCCCAAAACAAACTTTGATTGGTCATATATGAGCATAACAAATGTGATATTAATGTCAGCCTAAGCACGAGTGTCAATTTACTAAAGCAGATAAAATATAACTGATAATTGAAAAGGGAAAAGCATAGAAACTTACCCGAAAACTGTGCGCTACAGCGACAACCAGCTCGCTGACGGCCAAGTCTCGCCAATTGCTCTCGTTTGTTTCTGTGTTCAGGCCCATTATACCAGCCATGACCTACCGATTACAAAAGCCATTAGTAAACAAATATAAGACAGAAAATTTACTATCTAGATTCTATAAAACTATTTCTATCCCGATACTATTTCCACAGAGATACTATGACCATGTTTCAAGAGACCACTGTCCCTTCTAACAAAACAATAATAGCTTTTACCGTGAAACGAAAAAAGTGGGAAAACTATATGCAAAAAGAAAATGGGAAAAATAAAATAAAAATAAGACTTTTGTGAAAAACTGTTTTATTGGTTGTTACGGCAAAGAAAAGCCTAACATACGACTCTTAATTTCCCTGTTTTTTGCTTATACAAATGTACTTGTTTTGTTACTCCCTTACACCAACAATTAAGCCTTATTAACTAAAAGCCATTGTTTTTTTGCAGCACTTGTTGACACGATGAGATTGTTTGAAATGTAGTCTCCTAACTATGTAAAATCAAAGAACAAAAAACGACCAAAGTAACATACTAATATAAAGAATATAAATTCAAAAAGATAGGGATATAAAATTGTCCTGATCTTGAGCAGCAGAATTTTACTACTCAAAAAACCAGTTTATACTAAAAAACCAGTTTATTATTATGCGAAAATACACCTGTGGTGCAAGACAAAATAACGAACAAATAAGAGTTCAAATGGGGATAAGTCCTTTTATTAGACAGTGAAAACAGATACAAGAAATCTAGATGTTTCGACCACGTACATCAGTGGTCGTCAGCAGAAAAACTAAAGCATTACAATTAAAACAAACGTATTCATACAGAACGAAATAATTACCTTTGGGTCACAAATAGTTTTCGGGTCATTCACTAGATCTGTCCGAGAGAGTTCATTACAGGGTTCATTAAAAGTGTCGAGTTGTAAGTTTTCTTCTTAATATTACCTAAATGTAAGTTGAATTTCTAATAGAGTTGGCACAAACTTCTTCTACCAATTGCAAAATGTTATTCAATTAAAAGTTATATACTTAATTTCATACCACCATATAGTTGCGGGTCGTCTCAAAGAGGGTGAGGGGGGGGGGGGGGAAGAAAAAATTACGTATAAAATATCAGTGTTTAAAAGTATAAATTTGGTCACTTGAATCACCCAGGAAGTGAAAAACGGAGTTTCTAACCTAAAATATTTGATTTACTTACAGGTGCAAGATTGAATCTATGTTTATCTCCTAGATCACGTGATCCTACTTCTGAATCCGAGTACCAGCCACTAAAGGGTATAGCACTGAATTCTAAACCACCACAGTCTAACTTCAAGCAAGACACTCCCGGGAGGGCAACCACTTGTAGCCAAGACTGCTGAATTTTTCAAATCTGAAATAAGCAGTACGTTGAGAAGAATGCCATAAACGAACAAAAATTCAAATTCATACATTTTATTGAGCTTTAAAATTCGAGAGTATAAAGAAAAAATAAAATCAACAAAACTAGCCATATACAATACAACACAAAATAATGTTATAGTTCTTTATTTAGTATCATCAACATCATAAATTTTAACCAATAGTCAAAACATGTTAAAATTTTTTTTTCCTAATAAATTACACAGGGTATCTCAAATTGGGAAATATTAAGGGGATGTGGTAGGAAAAGGCTTGCCCTATCTCGTCCATTATTAATGTTTTAGTTTGTGTTGTCAAACTATTTAGAATTATGTTGGCAGCCTTGATATAACTTGTAGAACTCAAATAATAGATTTAAATAAACGAGAGAAAACTAAAAGCCGACACCGAATTTCCCAGATATCTTAGAAAAACCACCTAATTTCTTTCAATTTATGCCTGATATAGAGATATTCAGTTTTGATGAGATTTACATCATCAGGAAGTATAGATTCTGTTTTTTTCTATTAATCGGACCAGAATTGTCTAATTTAACTATAGGAAAGGTCAGTCTCCTAAAATACTCCAGTCTACCTGCTGGAAAAATAATGAAAATCCATGCAAAGGAATTATCATTTGACTGATCTTGCCGCTTTGAGAATTTCTGCGCTGTCACCCGCCTTGATTGACAGGTTTATTTTTTACTTAGCATTAAGTAAATTTCGGTAAGTGAAAGACTAGTTACTGTGATATTGTGCACTTTGTATAGCCCTGATCACCAAACCAGAGCTATGGAACACGGGCATGTACATGAGCCTATGGTTCTGGCTGCTTTTGAGGAAAAAACAAATTACAAAGTCACTCCTGCTGGACTGTTTGTTCATAAAACTGAGGGCTTTCTTGCTGCCAGCCCAGATGGTATTGTTACTTTTCCTGGAGGAGGAAGAACGATTCTCGAAGTAAAATGTCCCCTCACTGCTAAAGACGTTTCAATGGCAGACTGGCTTAAGAGAAATAAATGCGTTTTCCTTGACAATAAAAATAGCATCCATTTAAAGAGGAACCATAATTATTTTTACCAAGTTCAGATGCAGCTGGAATGTTGCGACCTCGACCTGGGATTTTTCGTTGTGTACTTCGGCAAAGGAGATATCCACATTGAAAAGATCAACCGCGAAAAAAATTTCTGGCAACAGAAAATGTTTCCAAAGCTCCATAAATTTTATATGGAAGCTTTGTTTCCAGAAATTGTGGACGGAAGAGTGCCACGCAATATGGCGATCCGCGAGCCATTTCTAGGCAAGTCGACGGATAAACAAAGCTCTCACATATTCAGATTAGGATATTTAGGTTAGTTTCTAGCCGATTTTATATATATATATATATATATATATATATATATATATATATATATATATATATATATATATATATATATATATATATATATATATATATATATATATATATATAATATATATATATATATATATATATATATATATATATATATATATATATATATATATATATATATATATATATATATATATATATATATATGCATGTAATTACCCTATATTGTACCCAAATAAACATTTCTTAGTGGTCCTTGTCATCAAAATTCAGGTTAGGCCAAGACCCCGGTAGGGTTTCCGTCAGGGGCGTAATTTCGTCAAAATAATGGGGGAGGGGGCAAAGTTGGAGCCAATTTTCCCAAACTAAGAGAAAATGACAATAAAAACTAAAAAATAAGCCATTTGGTATCATAAAGGCACTATTTAGCAATTTAAAAGTACTATAAAGGTACTAGTACTATATAAAGGTAACTTATAGTACTGAAAAGGTAAATATGTACTAACAAACTTATCTTTCTGTTGATGCTTGAATTGTGCAGGTCTATCTTAGTTTTGACAAGATTTTGGAAAAAACTAAATTTCAGCTGGTGGGAAACTGGGGTCTGAGGGGAGGAAAACCAAGCTCTGGGAGGGGCTGTTGTCCCCCCTTCCGCCTCATAGCAAACTACGCTCCTCGTTTCCTTCAAACTTACCATCCATTTGGCACTTTTATACATTTATGGTGTCCCAGCTAATCACCCACTCTATTTTCCAAACATAATTAAAAATCTTAGAACGACTGTCACCAGTACACCCAGGGAAAAAACATGGTTTTGAATTTGACTTTTAACGACTTTAAGTCGTTTATGTATTTATAGTGTCATAATAATTCCCCGCTCCCCCACCCAAATAAAACACTTTGAACTCAACCTTTAATGATTTTTCATCGTTGTTTGCGCATTAACACTTTTCTGGCTAATGCCCCTCCCGGATGATTTCCTCCCTAGACGGTTGCCCCTAGAAAAATTATCCCTGCGTATAAAATTTCACTGATTTGATAAAAAAATACCAGTTCAATCAAAATTCCTTGTCTTGTACTTGTTATTTTCCGCCGAGATGTGATGCGTTCGTAAAAACAAGCGTGCTTTCACTCGTTCATTAGCAAATGTCAACTTTTGTCACTTGTCACCCCCAAATTCTTGATTGATCTTGATAACTAAGCCCCCTGGAGAGGTCCTTTGTCCTTTGGCAAATTTACAGACAAGAGACTCTGAAAATCTAGCAACAGACAACCGTATGGCCTTAAAATTAGAGAAATTTACCACCCAACTGAAAAACAGCCAGTCTAAACTTAAAAATATATAAATTGAAAAAAAAAATCTAGAGTGAAGATTATTAAAAATTAACAGCACAACCAAATTAAAGTTGTGTTGTTTCTTATAAATTATCATAATATCTTTCACACCATATTGTTCTATGGTTGACGATCCAGAAAGAAATTTTGGAAGTCGACATAAATTTCATTTTGAATTACCAAAACACTGTTTAAATACATGAAAGATTACAGGAGATAAAATACGGTAACCACGCTGAATCTAGAAGAACTGGCTGTAGATCTAGAGCTAAAGACTAGAGCTTAAAAAGAAGAGCTAAAGACTTCTGTAATTCAAAACCATGGAGAGAAATAATCGTACTAGAACTTGCGGAACGGACGGATTGTATCGTATATTCTCTTCAACTATCACACGCCGTATACCTTCTTGCTTATCTAAACATTTAAATGCCTCTCTTCGTTGCAACGGGTTTCCAAAAGATTTTGAAAATATCTTCATTAGAAGGTTTAAATTTCTGTGTTTACATTTGACTCTGAATACAAATAAACTAAAACGACAAGCTGACTAATCTTTGAGAATCTACAATATGGTTTTTTGATTGTTTTTATTTTTTGTTTTTAGTTAGAATCAAACTGTTTCTATAATGCATGAAGCAAATTAAAACGCAAATGCAACCCTTCTAAAATCATTGCATAGAAAACGAAAAAGTTGTCTTTCTGGAACACAAATTATTATATGAAATGGTCAGGAATTATCGAAAGCCTTTTAGGACACAGCCGACAGATTGTAATAGCAATAGATTAAATTCGTATTCAAGCCAACAAAATGACAGAAAATGGCCTTATTGTTTTAAAGTAGGACTTTAAAGTATGGCCTTAAATTTCTGTGTTTATATTTGACTCTGAATACAAATAAACTAAAACGACAAGCTGACTAATCTTTGAGAATCTACAATATGGTTTTTTGATTGTTTTTATTTTTTGTTTTTAGTTAGAATCGAACTGTTTCTATAATGCATGAAGCAAATTAAAACGCAAATGCAACCCTTCTAAAATCATTGCATAGAAAACGAATAAAGTTGTCTTTCTGGAACACAAATTATTATATGAAATGGTCAGGAATTATCGAAAGCCTTTTAGGACACAGCCGACAGATTGTAATAGCAATAGATTAAATCGTATTCAAGCCAACAAAATGACAGAAAATGGCCTTATTGTTTTAAAGTAGGACGGAAAATTATTTCACGAGTCGAATGTTCAAAGGATCAGAAATCCCAAGATTTCTGATCACATATAAGTGATCACACATCTGATCATATTTATGATCACACATACATCCCAAATATAAGATTTCATATACACTTTGAATCACCTGACCAAGTAAATGGTCAGGAGTTATTTAAAAAACGGCTACTCAACTAACCAAATAGAAATCGTGCTCGAGATCAAATTTGATCCAGAAATTGAAAAACAAATAATGAGGAATTCACAGGAAGGAAAATGGAGCCGAGATTAAGCTAGTTATTTTTGATATATTAATGTATTTATTTAACTTTAAATAATTTACCTACAAAATTAATAGGATTCACCCAAAACCAAACGGTTGACGTAGGGTGAATACCCCGACGCTTCACGTAAAATGGTCTTTTTACTTACTTGGGGTGACGAAGCGGTACTTGAAGAACCAAATTTTCTGGAATATCGAAGAAATGCGCCTCTCCATCGCCAGCCTGAACTATAAGGGGTAATATATCTTGTCTCGTCCCTTTTCCAACCCAACCAAGCTTTTGAGCAGCCTGAAAATCAAAATAGAATTATTAAGAATAAAAAAGCATACAAGCAAGAATTATAAGACTAAACAATCATAAAAACAAAATATTACAATGCACTGGCTTTATCCAGAAAAAACTTATGAATATAGATGATTGTACAGACAGAGAATCTCGAGATTGCAAAAAAAGTGAATTGTATCTAGTTGCCAACGAACAGGGCGTAAAGGAATGGTTCAATATTTAGCAATTATTCCTAATTAAACCATTACTTTCACTACGTAACCATTGCGTTTCACTAAAAACAAAAGTCTTTGGCACTCATGAGACTTCACAACTACTCAAGGACAACTTTTATGTCATAGGCACCCCAAGATTTATTTCAAGTCTTTAGAGTTTTAATCTTTCCTGGTAGCAAGATACAAAACTTATTTTACAGTGCATTTGGAGATTAAATAAATTACCTTATAAAACATTTTTTATTTTAATCTGAAGAGCTCAAGTTGGTAGGCAATTACGCTGCGATTGAGGTTGGGAAAGAAAAGTAAGCAGAAGAGGGGTGGAGAGTTGTTAGCAAGAGCCGTGGTACCCGCTGGGCTTGCCCCTTAAATTGCGGGGACAAGGTAGACAGCCTTCAACGCTTCACTTACTTCTCTCGCAGGGAAACCACCAGAAAAATATCGAATTAGTTCAACATTCGGATTAGATTAAGTCGTTTTATATAAGGAACATTTAGTGCTATTTTTTTCGAATTACGTAGTATAAGGAAAAAGCCGCACAGTGTTGCCACGACTATTACAGTTCAATATGCCATAAAACAGCGAAATAAATTTGGCCGTATTATCGCCGAATAGCGTCGGAAAACTTACGGTACCTATTCTGCGCGTTCTTCTCGAAAAACATGGACTAGATACGTCCGGGAAAAAGGCAGACCTTGAAGCACGAATGAAATTATTGGCTGCCAAGCTACGAACCGATGGTGACGATGGGAGAGGGCAGGCAACTCCTCCCAGAAATGTGACGGATAAAGAATTATTTTTATCCCCTAAATCTACCCGGAAAGAACCTGCAGCTAAGAAAAGTCTCGAACCGATGCTTTTAGACGACGGAGGCGACTGCTCTGCAGATCAAGATTCTGCTCAGGTAGAGTTGATGCAGCTCCGCCTTGTTATGGCCGAAAAAGACAAAATCATTCAGCTTCAACAAAAGCAACTAGATCTATTGCTAAATCTTGTGGTACCTGAGCTGAAAGAGGATGTTGCCAACCAGCTTAAACAACAAAGCGTTTCTAAGCAAAGTCGCTCAAAGTTTACTAGTCAACCACACTCAGAACAGAAACAGAAAAGGACGATTTGCAAATATTTTGGTCACGGAAAATGCAACAAAGGTAAAGCTTGTACTTATGTTCATCCTTGCAAGTTTTTATGCAGCTAATAAGTGCAAGAGTCAGAACTGCAAGTTTGATCACCCGAACCTATGCAAGCATGGTTCGTTACGCCAGTGCCCTAACAAACATAAATGCAACTTTGTCCACACCACGAAACAAGAACTGTCTCCAAAGCAACAACCGGCGAGGTCTCCAAATACCAACCATCCTAGGCGTTTCCCATGGAATAATGATAGAAGACCGGTTTCCAACGAGAGAGGTATTTCCCCTTTGTATTTAATGTGCCCTAGCCAAAATGCTGCTCCTTCTTTCTTCTCAGGTAACGGCCAAGTTGTTCAACACAGCCCAGTTCTCCCTCCCAACTGGAGTATGGCGAGCCACTGGCCATCTCTTGGGGTCCCTGCAGCCCCCACGCCTGTTGTCCCAACAAGTTCTAATAATTTGGGAAACTTCCAGCATTTTTCGGCAATCTACCCCAGGTAGATAAAAAGAAAGAAATAGCTAGTTCCTATGACCTCCCCTCTTTTCTCCTTGTTAATGCCCAGTCTCTAAGCAATAAAGTGACGGAACTTTCTACAAGACTAAATGACAATAAAATTGATATTTGCTGCATAACAGAGACGTGGTCTGCCAATGAGTTTAACGCCCAGATAAGTAACTATAATTTTCTCGTCAAGAGTAGGCGAAACAAGGAAGGTGCTGTCGTCACTCATGGAGGAGGAGTAGGTATGTACATTCGAAATGATATACCTCATCAGATATATGAAGGCTCTCAGACTACCGACTACGAGCTGTTGTGGGTAATATTGAGACCAAAAGTTCTTCCCTGTAAGTTTTCCTCGATCATAGTTGGAGTATTCTATTTTCCGCCGCGGTCGAGTTACAGGCGGGAGCTCATAGCCCATCTACAAGCATGTTTGGATGAGATTAAATTGAGACACCCAAACAGTTCTGTGGTTCTTATGGGTGACTTCAACGACCTACTACCCAGCTGGATTGAACGATCGCTAAGCTTGAAGCAAGTTGTTCGTGAAAGACAACTCAATATAGGAACCAAGCGAATTTTTTCAAGCCGACCTCTGACTGAGTCTGGAAAAGAGCTATTCGCTAAATGGGCTATTTCGAAAAACTGGAAAAGTTTGTACGAAAACTGCAATGTCAGCGACATGTATAGAATATTTTCCACTGAAATACGGATAGCTTATGATGTGTATTTTCCAGAGAAGACAGTCACTGTAAACTCAGCTGACAAGCCCTGGGTTAACTCGCGCCTGAAAAGGCTGATACGCAAACGCAACAGGCTCCATAAAAAGGGGAAGATAGGTGAAGCTTCCAAGCTGAGAAATCAAGTGGTCTATGAATGTACATTGGCTGAGAAGTCATACGGTTCAAAAATGAACGAGCTCATGACCACAAATCCAGCCAGTTACTATAAAGGAATACGGCTTCTCACTGGCTCTGTAAGGCAAAGTGTAAGCGTATACGACGAATCTGGGAATAAGCTCGACGCAAACGCTATTAATACGTATTTTACTAGTATTTGCAGAAGCAATCCACCAATTTCCAGCGTTCCCCCCTTGGCTGTTCCATCTGAAATACCTGTGATTTTCCCTAACGAAGGTGCAAAGGTTCTTGAGAGACTCGACCCCAATAAGACAACTTACCCTGGAGACATTCCAGCAACCCTGTACAAAGAAAACGCAGCCTTTCTAGCTGAACCTCTGACTGCCTTTTTAAACCAATGTATTTTGAGTGGTATCTTTCCGGATGATTTAAAAAAAGCAGTTGTAACGCCAATACCTAAAGTTTCGAATCCAAAAGGGTTGAGTGACCTACGACCTATATCTTTGACCCCTGTTGTATCTAAAGTTTTCGAACATTTTCTAAAGAAACGGGTACTAGAAGATTTCTGTGATAAAATAGATCCCTGTCAGTATGGGTTTATCAAAGAATCTAGCACAGTACATTATCTCATCAAAATTGTGGAAGAAGCCCTGGAGCATCTAGAAAATAAAGATACATTTGTAGAAATATTGCAAGCAGACTTAGAAAAGGCTTTCGACAAATCAAGCCATCCGGATATTCTTGAGTCAATGACAGATTTTAGACCTTTTTTAATTCAGATAGTTTATAGTTTTTTACACGGACGGCAACAGTGTGTTATTGCTGATGGGGTACAATCGGATTTTCTTGAGGTTTACTGTGGAATACCCCAAGGTACCAAAACGGGACCTGTTTTATTTTTAATACTGTGTAACAAAATTGCGACTTGGCATGAAAACAGAGCGAAGTTTGCAGATGATTTATCATTGCTGATACTTCATAAGCTAGGATCCATGATTAGTACGGATGGCATAATTCGCCGTTTGGAAGCTGACTGTGAAGAAAAACGGCGTGAAAAACCCGTGTGATATTAGGTCCGGAATTCACGAATTATGATGATAGCCTTAAAATCCTAGGCCTAGATGGACTTGAAGTCAGGCGACACCAGCCTACAATGGCCTTTGGACAGAAGCTTTTGAAGTCAAGCAGGCATCGAGATTTGCTCCCTGAACCAGCAAGAACAGGGTGTAATACAAGGCACCAGAGTAAACTCAAGTCTTGTAAGCCCGTGGCTACCAACCGATACAGATTGTCTTTTCGGAAGTATTTTGTGTCTCATTTTAATAAATAAGTGACAAGGAAGAGTGATTATTTAAATTATATTGTGTCTCATTTAATTCTTGTTATTTGACATAATAAATTCGTATCGTATCGAAAAAAAGAAAAAAAGTTACCAACTTCTGCTAGAGAATTGTATTTCCACTCAATAGCATTGCAAAAACTACTACAAAACTTTTTTATTGTTAATATCTTGCAGTTAAGAAATCAAAAACTATAACAAGCAGAAAATCTTACCGAAGAATCCCGCCATTTGTGGCGTATTGCAAGTGGGTACACATGGCTTCAAACATTCCCTGCGCTGTACCAACGTGACGACTATCAAATACCTAAAAGAGGGAAGAGATTTGTTGCAAAAATCAACCAGGGAACAAATACAACTAAAATCTATGAGAGACTTCAAACTCATCAGAGAAAAAAACAACATATTGTACACAAGTCTGTCGTTAAATGTTTACCGTTCACCATTAATTTTTACCCCCTCGAAATACAAAGCAAGATAGCTTGTGAACTGAACTTCACAGCCCGTGTCGACGTAAAAGCACCATAGAAACATGTGCTGTACTAGTCCTAATTTTATTGGAATCTTTTTCATCTATTCTGAAATACATACTGCTGCCCACTGATTTTCAGCTTCTAAAAATTGCAAAGCATAATTGCTTATAAACAGAACTTTTAGTTGCAACAATTCATCTCGACTTCTAAGATCATTATTCAAATGAGAGAAAGTTTAGCATTGGTTTTAGAACATATGGCCTACACGACTCTTTGCTTATTTTTTTTCTTTTACTGTCAAACCCAACAACTGCACAGCTCCATTTTCTGTTGGATTTAAATAAAATGAATATTGGTCCATTTCATCTAGTCGTTTAATATGTATCGATTTTTTTAGTAATAAACCGACATCAAAAACTCATTGCTTAATACTCAAGCTGAACATGTTATAAAATCTTTGCAGCTACATAAAACTACGAAATTATGCGAAGTTTAGGCGTAAAAGATATTGCAGCTGCTACAAAAAATATCCTGCAAGACGTAAATCTTCATATATGTCACAAAAAATATCTTGCAAGACATGTGTATTGAATCTTGCCAACAAAAGGCCCGTCTTTTCAATAGCAGGTTCCCAAGGATCATAAAAATAAAACAAAATATTTCTACAACATTTTCAAATTTTTCGAATCACTGTATTTCCCTAAAGCTGGGCTAGCGTCTCAGAAAAGCTAAATACAAAAATTGTGGCAAGAATTAGCTGAAATTACAACAAAGGAAAGGGTTTCCTGGCTTTCTGTAACGAATTCAAGTTGCTTCTTAAAGTCTGACTTTGATATACATATTTGTTTCTTTTTTTAACTGTAAAATTTGTGATTACCTTATCATGTAAGTATTTCTAGAAAGAGGCACAGATAACTCGAACGAGAAATAATGGTAACATTCATTTATGTTACTGTCACACGTGTCCCCCTTAACTACAAAAAAAAGTAGATGTAGTGGAGTTAAATATTTAAATTATTTTACTAATATAGTATGTTAGAAATAAAGGAATGGTTTCCCTTGATATTTATTTTAAAACAGTTTGAATTGCTAAAAATTCTTTAATGACATTTGCAGATGGTAAAGTAGTAATTAGGTGTGTAAAAAGTAGATGGCAGGAGAGTTTTTTCTTGGATAGAAATCTGTAGAGGCTGATGGTCGAAAGAAAAATAGATGAGCAATCTTTCATTTATGATTAACTGGGAAGAAATGATAAAACATTCTTTTGCTTTTTTTTTATTTTTATCTAAACCAAAATCTTGTGCATGCTGCCAAATCTAGCGTACCCCACCAGTTTCGCACACACAACTTTTATTTTTGAAACATTATTCTTATTCTTTTTCAGTCTCAACTTTTCCTATCAGCTTATTCAACAGCACTACCTAGCTTATTAAAGCGGTTATTTATTATTTAAGACCCTAAAAGTTTAAAATGAAAAATTAGCAGCAACTGGATCTTCTAGGGCTTCTATGAAATTTTTCACTGTTTTTTTTCGTCATAAGAACAAGAATTCGGTGGATACTGCATTTTAATGAAGAGGATGGGGAATTAATCAATTTTTTAGATTAATTAAAATTTTAATAAATTCAATTAATTATTTTTTTTAAAATTAATTAAAAGTTTGGAAGAATAGGAAGATAAGTCTGCAAACGAAGAATAAAATATTCTTCGTTGTAATATTCATTACAGCAGCAACATTTTAAGAAAATTTACAATAAAATTTCTTGTGATATATTTTTCTCGATTTATCAGCAATGTACCGAACCAATCGTGCTCAAAACCCTCCTCTGGGCCACACTGTGGTGTTTTCTTTTGTGGATGGTGAAGTTCTCCCCACGGTAGGGTGCAGACGGTCTGGTATCATAGTATTATCCTTTTATTGTTTGCTTAAAGCTCATTCCAATAGGCAATGCAAAGAACTCCCCTAAAAAAAAGTCCCCCCGGACCCCATTCCAAATACTAATGAAATTGACCCATTTAAGCCCCATCCTGGCTGGTCAAGCTCAGTATCTCAAAGCTCACATGATAGTTCAAATTCTGAGAATAGGAAAATGATTAGTGTTGGGGCTAATGTCACTATCACGGATAATGGATTTCAAGAGGTCCTTTCTAGGAGCTCCAAAAAAAAAGGAAAAAAAAATCTCCCAATCAAAAGTATCTCCCCTCCCCCTGCCCAAGATTCTCCTTCTCAAAACTTAGGAATTTGAATCAAAATTACTACAATAGGGTTGCAATTTTCAAATTGTTAAAATCAATGTTCTCTCTTAAAATTAGCCGTGATGGATCTTTGCTAATAGCTGTCCAAGATCAGAAATCAGCAGATATAATAATCAATCTAAAATCTCTGCTGAATATCCCAATTAACTAATCTACATGGAACCCAAACCAATCCCCAACAAAATTAGTAGTGTGCAATATCCCCCCAGAAATACCTATTCAGGAGTTAAAAGAGGGGCTCTCAGATAGAGCTGGCAACATAATCATTGTTGAAGATGTCACCCACTTGGTAAACCCGACTCTAATGGCTTATAAACAAGTAAATCTTTCTTATTTACACTGAAAGAAAAAATTAATATCCCAGAAAAGTTATTCCTTTTCGGGTAAATCAAACCACACAAGGCGTACAGGCCAAAGCCTATCCAGTGCCAGAAGTGTCTCAAACTGGGATACACAACAAACAAATGCAGCGAAATTCTCCCAGCCTGTAGTAATTGTAAAGGCTCCCATCCTAAAGAATTGACAACTTGCAACAACACCCAGTCTACATGTATCAATTGCAAAGACCCACATGACTCTACCAATAAATCACTATGCCCAGCATATAGAGAAAGAGCACTAACACTCCATCTAGCAACAAAAAAGGCCATTCCATACCCTTTTGCAACTATGGAAGCAAATGCTGCCCAACCACACCAAATAAAACCCATAATGAAATCAACCAAAACTCCCAATGCAACAAGTACCCCTTACAAAACTCCATCCTCTAAGCCCCCTAGCTCACATCCGTATCAGAAAAAATCACCAAGCCAACAAGCCTCCTCGTCCATTGAGGTCTGCCTGCCCCCCCCTCCCAAGAACAACCAGAAACACTACCAGGAATTAATCCCTTAACTGACAAACCGGATGCACAACCAAACATGCAAACTCCAAATATATGCCTATTCATTCTAGACTGTAATGCAGTTCAGGCCATGAATATACAACAACTACAGAAAACAAAATCATAGCTGAATTGGCAAATATCTACATACCTAGTCATATGCTCATTCAAGCAAAAAAAGATCCTGCTTTACTATTAACAAAGCTTAACATTGATACACAGACATATGAAAAATAAATCAACAAAACAACACATATCAATACTCCAGGGGAATGTAAGATCACTTTCAGAAAATAAGTTAAATGAACTAATATCTTTTATGAATAATAAATCCATTGATATTGCTTGCCTCCAGGAAAATCGTTTAACCCAAAATCAACCAATTAAGTCTCTGGGATATACTTTCCTGAGAAAGGATAGATCATCAGAGATAAAAGGAGGTGGAGTAGCTTTAATAATTAATAATAAAATAAAATTATGTGGCATCAACTTTCCTGATTTTGTAAATGATGTTGATACAATTGGTATCAGTGTTTGACTGAATAATACAAAAACTTGCATAATAAGCTTTTATAACCCTAATGGCCAAACCACAGATGCCATGGATTTTTTCAGTTATATACGTAATTCTAATATGTTGAAAAATATCATTATTTGTGGAGATTGTAATGCCCACAGCCTTTTGTGGAGGAGTAAACCAGCAAATAAAGCTGGTAAGTTTATTGAGTGTTTCGATTTCAAATAATAATGAATTAGCTGTTGCTACCCCTCCAAACCTGAATACATATTTCAACCCCAAGAGTGGCAGTTTCTCTACAACTGATCTACAAATTGTGTCATTAAATATTTTATTTATATAAACAAAATTTATATAAATAAAATTGATAACCTATGTACAGACCACTTTGCCATAGTTTGTTCCCAAAATGAACCTCCTGAAACTCTGTCACATGCCTCCAAATATACTAATACTAAAGCAAATTGGTCCATGTTCCAAAATAAGCTTAATGATGAAATTACAAGTTTCACCCAAAATTCATGCATCTTAAATTCAACAGCCGACACACATGCTGAAGCTCTGGCATCCATACTAATAAATACAACTAATCATGCTATCCCCAGGACAACACTCAGGAAAACCTTCCCCAAACACACTCCTAAAACATGGTGGACAAATGAGTGCCAAAATAAATAAAGAACAAAAAAGGCAGCTAGGAGAACATTCATCAAAAAAAAACATCTCTTACAACATATTTAAGAAAATTACAAGCAGAATCCAATCTAAAAAGGCCTATAATAAATGCTAAATATAATTACTGGAATAATTTTGCAAATAATCTCTCCAGAGAAACACATGAGCCAATTATACATAAAATCATAAGCCACATCTGTGAGAAAAAAACTTCCCCCACCCGCTCTAGTATGAGCTAATACATAATAATACCAATTATGACAATGATATTGAAAAGGCAAAGCTATTTGCAACTCTTTTTGTTAATGAGCTAACATCAAATAATTGCAGCAACACTTCCCCAATTGTTTATAAATCCAATTTACCAACCTCGCCCAGGATCCGAGTACATAACCAGTCCATTTTCAATCCAGGAATTGAATAATGCAATATATCATATTAGGTCCAAGGCTACCAGCAGCTATGACAATATACACCCTACATGGATAAAGAATCTCACCCCTTCATTTAAACAGGAACCCCTTATTTGCTATAATCATGCTTGGGCTTCTTCTATTTTCCCCAATATCTAGAAATGTTCATCCCTCCTACCAATTTTAAATAAAAATAAACCCAAATATAACCCGGAGTCTTATAGGCCTATTATGATTACTCCTGTGATGGGAAAAATAATGGAGAAAATGACATATCATCGACTCCTCTGGTTTGTTGAAAAAAATAATATGATACCTCACACCCAAACTGGTTTCAGGAAACACCACTCCTCAGCAGATGTTTTCATATTGTTAAACAAATGCAATAAATGAATCATTCTCAAAAAATAATGTCCTAGTTGCAGCTTTCCTAGATTTTGAAGGGGCATATGACAATGTGAACCACAAATCCTTTTAACCAAACTTGCAAACCTTGGACTACCCCCCAAGCTAGTATCTTTTATAAAATCTTTCATAGAAAAGCGAAGTTTCATTGTTTGTGTAGGTTCAGCCTCTTCACCCCTAAAAACAATAACCAGAGGAATTCCTCAGGGTGCAGTCCCGAGCTTCCTCCTCTTTGTCCTCTATCTCTGGGACATGAGCCTCCCCCACACGAATCTACAATATGCTGATGATCTGGTACTATGGTCATCCAGCAACACCTTTGAGATTGCACAGTCTAAGCTGCAAAAGTCACTTTTCCAATTTGAAAATTTTTCCAATATTTAGATTTACCCATTGCACCCACTAAGTCGAAAATAATCCAATTTCACCACAAGCGATTCCAATTTCACCACAAGGTAATTAATCATATTAATTACCTAGGTCTAATACTTGACCTAAAAACTTAACTTCCATCTCCACATTTCAAACACGATAAAAAAGTGTTATAGAAAAAACAACAACACTAAAAAGACTTCTTTCCACACCCTGGGGCTGTAAGGAGAAAACCTTACTCCAGTTTTATAAGTCACATATAAGACCCCAGATTGACAATGGGCCCATCGTTTGTGGTGCATGTGCAAAGACCCAGATGCAAAAAATTGAAACGACATAAAATGATATAATACGTCTCATATTTGGTCTTAGAAAATCCACAAGCACACAAGCACAAGTTTCTGCTTACAGAGAGTGGATTAACAACAATAAAGGAGAGACGTAGCTTTCTCTTGATAAAATATCTCCAAAAAAATTGAAGCAAATAGCTCACACACCCTAAATAATTGGCTAAGAAATCCAGCCATGTACAGAGGCATTGCAGATGAGTATGCCAATATTCAGAAGAAGTTCCCTGTACCCACAAAGTCTATTGCACCTGCTTTCCCCATTCCCCTCCATGGAATTGGTCGATTCCCATAATAAATACTGATTTCTCAAAGTCGACTAAACAATTAACCCCCATTGTTTTCATCCAGAAAAAATTTACTGAACTTAATACAATTATATATAAAAAACCATTTCCAAATTTTTGTTGATGGGTCGAAATTCAATGAGAAGGTAGCAAGTGGTCCTTTCCTTCCTCACCTGAATATTGCAATGGGCGAGAGAATGTATAATAATGTATCTATAATGTCTGCAGAGTTAAATACCATAATTATGGCATTAGAGCACCTTATGAATAACCAACCTTTGACTGCTAATTCACATAATATTATAGTTTATTCTGACTCTTTGTCAAGCCTTGAGTTGCTGTCTTCAGCTCCTCAGTATAAGTTCGATATTGACAATTATCATTGTCTTAGTATTATTGATAATATTGCTTCAAGAGGCTTAAGAACTTATCTTCAGTATGTTCCTAGCCACTCTGGTATAAGTGGTAATCATAAGGCAGATGAAATAGCAAAAAATGCTATAAATATTGACCAGCCAAGTGGGAGGCCAATACCCATCAGAGATATTTACCGATGGAGACTATCAAATATTATGTTTAATAAGAATAATCCTATTCTATCTCCCTTTCCCAAGAAGGATTTTTCTAAAATTTATCATGAAATTCGTTCTGGATCAAATGGGCTAATTTTCTGGCTTTCTCTTATCAGTTCCCTACTTCAAATGGTTCAGTTCCCTTGTCCCCTCTTTGCAGGTATTGTAAAATGAATAATGAAACAATTGACCACTGCTTATTTGAATGTAATATGCTGACGTCTGCACAGTATACTTTGCATTTTAAACGGTTTAAAGTGCTTCAAAACACCACAAAATCTCACTATCAGCCAAGAGCCTAGCAGACTATACCTTCACACAGAGCACAGAAGTCGATATCTATCGTCTTATATTCGAACTCCTTGAGTCAAAAGATTTACTGAAAGATATCTGAGGATATCTAATAAATAAGAGGCAACCAAGCCCTTAGCTCTGTTTAGCCCACAGAGTGAAGCAAAAGGAAAAGGGCTAAATAGTATAACTGAAAAGCCCGCCTGCTGTTAAATAGAAGAAGAAAGAAGGCTCTGAAGCATGGGCGCTCCGAAAAACGGATGAAGATTTGCTAGATGTTTTCCAGAGAAATTGTCTACATATTGTTCTGGGTACCGGATGATTGACCGTATTTCAAACAGTTGGTTGTATGAAAAATGTGATTCAATCCCACTTTCTAGGGCTATAATGAAAGAAAGGTTGAGATGGCTAGGGCACCTTCTGCGGATGAAGGATACAGATTCTACCTTCTGGTATCCTACGAAGGATACCAGACGTCCTCGTCTGGGGTGGGAAGAAGTCATAAAGAAAGATTTAAAGGAAATGGTATACCAGATTTAAAGAAAATGGCATACTTGTATGGTATACCAGACAAATACAATAAAGTGATTAGTGCTATGTACGAGAATAACACTGCTGCGGTTAAGGTAGGAAATGAGGTTAGCAGCTGGTTTTGTATTAAATCAGGAGTTAAGCAGGATTGTGTTCTATCCCCCTTTATATGGATTATTTTGATGGACTTTGTTTTAATCAGCACAGGAAAGGCAATTCGAAAACACGGAATCAAATAGGGAGGAAAAAGTCTCCTGGACTGGATTATGCTGATGATTTAAGCATCCTAGATGAAAGTGTGAGCAAAATGAATGATGTTTTAGGGGTTTTGCGAGTTCAGGGTGCTAGAATTGGTTTGAAAATTAATGTTAGGAAGACTAAGTCACTAAGGCCAAGAATAAGTGAAGAAGAAAAGGTGATGTTGGGTAATAAAAGATTGATCAGGTGGGCAGCTTCACTTACCTTGGTAGTATTATTAGTAAAGATGGTGGGAGCAGTGAAGATGTTAAAAGTAGAATAGCCAAGGCTCAGGGTGTTTTTTCACAGTTAAAAAAAGTTTGGAAGAATAGGAAGATTAGTCTGCAAACCTAGATTACAATATTAGAAGCTACAGTGATGACAGTGGTCAAATATGGCTCTGAAGCATGGACGCTCCGAAAAGCGAATGAAGATTTACTAGATGTTTTCCAGAGAAATTGCTTAAGGATTGTTCTGGGAACCCGGCTGACTGACCGTTTTTCAAACAATAGGCTATACGACAAATGTGGTTCAATACCGCTCTCTAGGGCTATAATGAAAGAAAGGTTGAGGTGGCAAGGACACGTTGTGCGGATGAAGGATGACAGATCGCCGAAGATTGTTCTTTTCGGCCGTCTAGGCCTAAACGGAAAGCAGGTCATCCCCGTCTGGGGTGGGAGGACGTCATACAGAAAGATTTTAAGGAAATGGGAACGTTGTGGGCGGGTGTAAAAAGGGAGGCTTTGAATAGATTGGGGTGGAGGAGGAGCATACGTAGCTGTGTTGGCCTCAGGCGGCTTGGTGATGCGGTGAGATGTTAGTAGTAGCAAAGGAAATGAGAACTTACTGGGAGGGTGTAAAGAGGGAGGCTTTGAATAGATTGGGATGGAGGAGGAGCGTGTGTAGCTCTGTTGGCCTCAGGCGGCTGGGTACTGCGGTGAGTTGTTAGTAGTAGTAGTAGTAGTACACAATAGTAAATCATGCATATTTTATGGACGTTACAATAAAAAACGCTATTAAATGCTTTAAACTGGGCTTTCACTGGCTATCTGGATAAATCAAACTATTCTTCCGCAATGTAAGTCTAGAGATATGTCTTAAATTAATAAATTTAAAACTGTGAATTGTACCTGTAGCTTTTTCCACTGGATACGTCCAGGACAACGAGGAGCATTCCTCCAGGCAACTGTAGCACCGTATTTCAATTCTTCGGTTTTCATGATGTAACCATCTGATTCTTCGATCTGTGCTTTAATTTCGCTCCAACGGCATAGATGCTGAGCAGACCCAAATCTAGCAGAAATAGAAAGCTTGATAAGACGAAAGAATTTTACTAACCCCCATAGAGAATAGAAATGCCACCGCAGATAAGGAAATGGTAGACAAGGCAGATAGATCAATGTTCATTGTGATTACAGTCTCAGTATTTTTAATGGTAACTTCTTTTTTTCCTTAAGGAAAAAATCGCAAGTATGATATTTGACGTTAATGACAGGAAAGTCAATGAATAAAAAAAATCGATTACCGGTTATTTCCACCTCTACTAACTTTTATTTTACCACAAGCGACATCTAAACGCTCAGGGAGCATAGCTCTTCAAAAAAAAAAAAAAAAAAAAAAAAAAATTTTTCGATATAGGCTGAAAGTGTCCATCTTTTTGACTGACCGTATTTCAAACAATAGGCTATACGAAAAATGTGGTTCAATACCGCTCTCTAGGGCTATAACGAAAGAAAGGTTGAGGTGGCTAGGGCACGTTGTGCGGATGAAGGATGACAGATTGCCGAAGATTGTTCTTTTCGGCCAACCATCTAGGGCTAAACGGAAAGCAGGTCGTCCCCGTCTGGGGTGGGAGGACGTCATAAAGAAAGATTTAAAGGAAATGGGAACTTCGTGGGCGAGTGTAAAAAGGGAGGCTTTGAATAGATTAGGGTGGAGGAGGAGCGTGCGTAGCTGTGTTGGCCTCAGGCGGCTTGGTGCTGCGGTGAGTTGTTAGTAGTAGTAGTAATGCTCATCAAGGATTTCAGTTGCCAATAGAGAGGCCAAAATAACCAACAATAACCCAAAACAGCTACTTTACAAACGTTTACAATTTACCATTTTAAAAGATTCGGGTACAGAGCCAAAAATCCCACGTTTTAAATTAACTTAAAAATACCAAGGAGGCATAGGTTTAGAATGAAAGTTAGTCCTCTATGATGTATTCATCTTATTTTGAATTTTAGAATAGTGTACCAAATCACAACCTTGGAGCTACAATAATAAAAAATACTTACAGAAAGTGTTGCCAAAAACTCGTATAAAAATAGTTCGACTAACAATATTATACTTAAAGACTTTCCAGGTATTGGGTGGGCCCCAATCACATATAGTGGGAAAACCGAATTCTTCAGACAGTGCTAGAAACTAAATTGCTTCTACACATTTTGTTTCCCTTAGACATGGAGACTATTACAATGGAAGTGTTTCTTTGCAATCAGTAGAAGGAGAATAGCAATTGTTTCGATCATTTTCGGTAACAATCGCCCGTTCAAAGTGTGCGTGCAGCAGCCATGTGCACAAAACAGCCATACATTATCTGAATAATGATCTATTAATAGTAACTTTTCAATGCACAGAGGACTTGAAACTGGGGCAATTCATTGCGATACCTGCGAACATGGGACAGAAAAGAAGAGTAGGGGTGCCTCCCTGTAACAATGTTCAAAGTCACAAGCCCTTTTTTCTTTTCTCATTTCAGTTTTGAATTCTCATTTCTCATTTCTTTTCTCATCACAGAAAGGTACAATTGGCTACAGAGAATGGCTCACATCAGTATGCTGGTTCCGCCTTTTCGAAAACAAAGACGCAAACAACAGGACCGAACTCCTCTATGAACAAACAATTCGAGAGTACGAACGATTCTTTCCTGAAAAGCGAGTTACAATTAGGGCATAGAATAAACCATTTGTTACTCCGACAATGAAAGCAGCAATGGCAGAGCGAGACATGCTTTATGAGACAATACAACACTCTGACGAATATAAACGGAAGAGAAACATAATAGTTAGACTACTAAAGCAAGCTAGACGTCTGTATGGACACCAAATTTTCGCTAAGTTGTCAGCCAGTGACCCGAGAAAGTTTCACACAACTGTACGGAAACTAATGGGACAGCAGAAGTCTAAATCCATCCTGAGGGACCAGCAAGGAGAGAATGTAACCGCAAAAGCAATTAATTCACACTTTTCAAATATTTGCCACCAACAGCCTCCCCTCAAGACTATGCCACAGAATGGTCCAATCGAAACCATCCCTATTATTACAGTTTCCCAGGTACAAGAAAAACTCGAAAACCTAGACATTAGGAAAGCCTCGTACCCTGGTGAAATTCTTATAAGGCTGATACATGCATGCTCTCCCTTACTGGCTACACCATTGGCAACGGTGTATAACCAGTAGCTACTGGAAGGCATTTTCCCAGATAAGTTCAAAAAGGCATTTATCACACCAATTCCAAAGAAAACATCACAGACCTGACCAAGGAAGCAAGTTAGGTCCAATCCTATTTGTTATAGTCATCAACCGACTGATGAGGCAACACAAACAGAGGTATAAATTTGCGGATGATCTTTCGCTAAGCCTGCTGCACTTCCTATCACAAACACCCAATCAGCTCATACCCCTTGTTGCAGAGCTTCAAGATCAAGCTGATCAAGTGAAGCTCCATATAAGCCTCGAGAAAAGCTGTGTAATGCATGTCAACTTCCTGAAGAAGAAGAAGACCATAAATGAATCTGCACCTCTTCAAACATAGAAATCAGTAAAAATACTTGGTATCACATTTAGTGATGATCTCTCGTTTGGAGGTCACATCAGCCAGATCACAGCAAAGGCAGCTGGTTTTCGAAAATCCTTTGCAAATCTAAGAAGGTTTGGAATGACACAGCAACTCCTTCTTTCGTGCTATAAAACCTTTGTAATGCCCGTAATGATGCATGGCTGTCCTGTCTGGCACCCGTCGCTTACAGAGAAGCACAGAAATGAACTGGAAACAATTCAGAAGAGAGCCTGCAAAATAATTCTTGTGCCGAATTATATAAAAACTATGAACAAAGCTTGAGCCAACTCAAGCTCCCAACCCTGGAGGAAAGGAGGCATGAACTGCTGATGAAGTTTGGAGCTGACATCCGGAAGTCCTCAACACACCGAGATATCCTTCCTCCGTTTACTTCAGAGAAGCACGCACACAAAACAAGGTTGGCAACTCTGAAAGAGGGAAAAAAAAACTGTTGGAATGCCCGCCTACACACTCGACGACAAGATATCTAAAATACTTCGTGCCCTACTACGTCAGGTGTTACAACAATAGTTTCCTAAAGTAGAGGTGATGGTTCATCATTTGTGTTTTTCTTGGTGTTGCGTCTTTTTGTGCTTAAATTGACGATACCCATGTTATTGAAGTGAATAAAGGGAACGACTAAAGATTATTATTATTTTTTTCATTTCTGGTGTTCCACGGAGAGGGTCAGGATCTCTAATCCTCCATGTACAACCACGGCGGTAATAATTTACCTAACACAATGGTTTTTTGACATGTTCCAATACTGTTCCAAATAACGGATCCAGACTATTGAATTCTGGTACCAATTCCAAAGGAACGCGCAAATAAAACCGCGATAAATATGCACTTTGTTCATATTTTCGGATTCTTCTTTTATACAGTAGAACTCGTTCGTGTTTTACCATTGTTAGATTAGAGAAAATTATCTAATCTACATCTAATCTAAAGCCGGTACTAAATACTAGTGAAAATTAATCCTAACAAGAAGGCCAAAAGAGCAACGCACGCTCCTTCTTCATTCTTTACTCATTTCATGAATTTTATAATTTTTTTTGAGTCTTACTTCATCTTTAAATACTAATGAGAACTAATTGCAGGAACAAGGCAAACACTGCTGTACAAACTCCTGCTTCACCTCTTGTTATCTGGCATGAATTTTACATTTCTTTTATCTTTGTTTTTGGGCTGAACATGAAGAGTACTGATTAAGAGTCTCCCATCTTTACGCTTAACCTGCTGTCCCTTGAATGGTATTATCCAATTAGAAACAAGCTACTTTATTACTTCACAAGTCAATAGATTAATAAGAACTAAAAAGGTCTATCTTTCTCTTAAAATCCTCTTGCTGCCTCGAGCTCGTGTCCTATTTTATGATTATTAGGAGGCTACCTCAAAGTTTCTGGAGCTTTTTGAGTGAAAGCAAGAACACTAAACTCATTTACAACCTAGACCGGCTCACTATGTTCCCTATCTTCTCAACATCGTCACCTCATCTTGACAACACAAGGCTTAAAGGCTACCATTCTCCAAAAGAATATATGGCATCGAAAACTGCGAAATGCTGAGCCATTAACTTTATGAACTGACATGCTAAGCGTGTTATTTCTAAAAGTTGAGGGCTTTTGTTCCTCAGCCTGCCCAAATCTCTGGAGGGAAAGAATGAATAGATAAATCTTTTTCAAACATGATTGGCAGACTTGGTGCTTCATTTTTATGATTAGCAATCAAAGGGAAGGACAAGATAAAAGCCAGTGGTGTCAATAAGGTGGGTTTGGGGATTACCCAATAGATTTTGAAAACCCGTTTTTGTTATTTTTAGTAAGAAATTAATAGAACAGAAGTGCCTTACCTCCACCCTAGATTTTGATATGAATACTATTTTTGCTGTATCTTCATAAGAAAAATTAAAAAAGAAACCTTTACATCCCCCCCTCATTTTCATCGATTGTCATCCTGTTAAAAGATGTGTGAATGTACATGCTATGAACAATTGACACCCCTGTCGGCTGAGCAGATAATACTCGGTTCAAAGCAAGTGAGGGGGGGACCTGTGAGCTAGCTAAAAATACCCAAATATAACAAAGTCTCTTTAAAGTCTTTCACTAAAAGCCAACTCACGCATAGACACCCACGTAGCAGATCAGGGAAGACGCCAGTCCTCCATTCTATCCTTTTAAGATCCTAGATGGATGTAAAATGCAAAAAAGTTCTTGTTACTATTTTCTACTTCAACTAATATTTTTAGATTAAACCAACATTACAGGCGTGATATCAAGATAAGTTTAAAACGGTACTATTTCCATGAAAAAGAGCGCTTGCATTTTCTAGGTACGTTTCCAAAAACATAAATCACAACATCAATATTATGATAAAAAATACCTTGCTTTATCTGTAAACAAATCACAGATATCGTATCTTATCAACAAAGATTTGAATAAATCAACCTTTTGGTATGCAGCCTTAATATATTGTCACTATACAGCCACAGAAATCATACGAAGTCAAAACATTCATTTCACACAAATTGATCCGTAAACAGAAAACAAGGAGCAACTACGTAGAATTACTGAGACAATCATGAATAGTTAAAATGAAGCTATAAATAGTTGGTTTTTAAAGAGTTACCAAGATGGCTTCTATCTTGATTATAGAGAGGAACAGTGACTTAAACTACTTTCGGAAAACTCGGATGAAAATAAAAATCCGGTACACCCCAACCGAAATTACAATGGTTGATACCATTATTTACAACGATTCTCGTTTAATTCTCTTATTTGATAATGCAAGGCCTTATCCAGGGGAGAGAGTGCTTGACCCCCCCCCCGAAATGTTTGTCCGACTCGTAAAAACGTAACAAGGATGGATATAACACATTTTTTATGCGTTTTTGAGTTTTTTTTCTGTCCCCCCCCCCCGAAAAAATATTCTTGTGTAAAACACCCCCCGAAAAAAAAATCCTGGATACGGCCCTGAATACATGTAACTGGTCTAACCTATTGCATAAGATCCAGTTTAACTTATGCGTTCCAACATGGGGCCTCAAAGATAGTAACCCTTTCAGGATGAGGATATACAAAGGAAAAAAAATTTTAAATGAAAGAGGCTAACAAAAGAATATTCAAGGCTAAGCCAGCTTTGGCTTACATAAATATTTTTAGAAGGATTCTTTACGCTTGTTTTTAAAAATTAAGATACTGTTCATTATAATAGAAGAACTGAAACCATGATAGAACCAAAACAATTTTCCTTAGAAAAGTCTACATTACGTTTTTTAAGAATTTTCTTCTTTCATGTTCCCCCAGCCTAAGAAATCCTTTGAAAAACCTTTTCTAAGGTATTTTATTGAAATACACTTTGTTCAATCATGTCATTAATCATTCACTGGAGAATGCAAATATTGCAAGAAACGATAACGATTTCAAAGGTCGTAACGAACTGTAAGTAAGTATGGAGCAACTAATGCTAATAGTAACCGAGATTCGAAATAAAGAGTTTTGATAATAATACATACATAATATAATTTACTTTTTTATAATGATCCAAAACATCCAATATTCATCAAGTTTCAATTTACCCACAAAACTAAAGAGCCTGAAAAAATTGGCCTGATCTTCGGAAAATGGGAAACACACCTACAAAAGGGCAAGTGGTCTTGATGAAAATCATACTGGTATTTTTAGCATATCAGAGAACCCTGCAGCCACTGAAAAAAAAAATTCAAGTCCTATATATAAAATACAAAATTATGCATTGTGTACATGATCATGCAAGTATTTTTTTTATGTTTTGTTGTTGTTGTTTTTTTTTGTCTTACCATTGGTAATATTCTCTAACCAATGGTCCTAAAATATCAAGAAAAGGCTTATCCGAGCCAAAATTTTTAAGTTCTGTTGCCCTTTTTAAGTATCGAAATAGGTTGTTTCAAAGCGAAATGAAACATAGTGCCATTTTGTGGCGCGAAACAACAATTTTGACTCAAATAGGGCCAGTGCTGCTATATTATATTTTTCTAAAATTGTTTTTTTGGTTAATGGAAATAGGTCTATCTCTATTGATATTTTGATGATACAGGTGATATCTGACTTCAATAATATGGCAAGATCCTTGGCAGGTCTCTTTGAGACAGAGACAAGTGCCTTATCATTCCCTACAAGCGCCTTACCACTCCCTCCATACCAAAATACAAATAATTTATATATAGTTCATTTGCTTTTGCTCTACTAGTGGGTACCAATGGGTGTTCTGCTAGTGGGATCTCAGTGCACGGGCCTGAACAGAGCCTTATCATCCTGGCTTAGTAGAATTTGAACATGTCAAAAGAAAATGTTTACCAATTTCCAGAGCCCTTTTGACGATTTTTTTTTTTTTTTTGGGGGGGGGGGGGGAGGGGTCAGAATTTGAGCCTTACAAGCAGTATTTTGGAGTGATCTCATATCTGAGCCTCTCAGTTGGACCATAATCCTGAGTGATCCCAGGGCAAAAAATAAAGCATATATTTATTTTTACAGGGCCTAAGATATGCATTTGACTAATCTATTAGTAAGACTTCAGACTTTGTTATTTCACGAAGTATTTTTACAAAAGAAACATTACAAAAGAAACCAAGACTTGAGAAACATGCCATTTGATTTCCTGAATTCCAAGAACATACCATAGTTTTCTTTCAACTGAAGTTCTTTCACCTTGAATTGCTGAATCATATTAATAACAATGTTTTGTGTAGAAGCCGATTTTAACATTCAACAAAATAGATAAAAGCAAAGAACGAAAATATAAAAATAATAAAGAAACCAAAACAAAGGGGATTTCCATCAAAGAAACAAAGCAGATATTTTGACAAGGACGTCCTCAGCACTCAAAAATATTTCTTTTTTGTCTTTATTCAATTTTTGTTGAACGTAATGCCCAGCAAGCGTAGTCATAGAAGAAAGGATCCCGGAAGAGAGCAAGCTCGCGGGGGGGGGGGGACAAGCTCATACTGGGACTCCTGGGAAAGGGGGTCACAGGGGTGGGGTGCAGGCAGGGATCACCAGCTGGCAACCTGACAAAACCAAAAGGCAACAAAAGAGTTGGGTTAACCAATCAGAGCAGCGACCAAAAGTAGAGTGGAAAATTCATCCGGAGCACCAAATGGAAAGAGTACTTTTCTGAGTTCGCAATGCTGATCACCGTAAGGGTCAGCAAAGGTTGTTGACAAATCTTCAGGGATGAAGATATCCAAGCTCGCAGGGGGGGGGGGGGGGGAAGCTCATACTGGAACTCCTGGGAAAGGGGGTCCCAGGGGTGGGTTGCAGACAGGGATCACCAGCTGGCAACCTGACAAAACAAAAGGCAACGCAAAGGTTGTTGACAAATCTTCAGGGATGAAAATATTCTCCTTCTTATGGAGGCCAAAATTATAGAAGATAATCTGAACTTTGCTCCTGATATCTTCATGATGAAATTAAGAGAACAACACAATAAAGGTAAGATACAAAGATAACATCGTGGGTCAAGGAGGTGGAAAATAACCAGGAGGAGAGATAATTAGCTCTAGCCCTGGGAGACATCCTTTTGAGAAGAAATTTCTGCATTGACTATCCAAAGGCGAGGTTACTGGAGAAGCTGTTGAGCTATTGGTGGCTTGAAATCAGTTTCATTCCTCAAGAGGGAAAAATGGCCTAAGAAAGACCCAAATTAAGGAGAGAAAAAATTACGAGCATATGGCAATTGATGCAGACCCGACTAGGAAAATGTTGAAACGAGTTTCCCTGTTAAAATGAGGGTACATACACTGCTAAAAGCTCTTTTTAAGGAGGCTGCAGAGCCCTCCCCCCCCCGGGGGGGGAGAACAAAGTGAGAAATTCAAAAAAGAAACATAATTATTAATGATGCCAGCATATGTGCCAAGAATACTAGAAGTCTAGAACATTGGCAAATTAATCTGCATCATTTTCCAGCAATCTCCTATAATATGGGAGGTTGCTGGCAGAGACGCAGACATATATAGCAATGGTATAGGAGTCATGTAATATCACCAGAAAAGTCATGGAGAAGACCAGAGGAGCAGAGCTCCATCTCCATTAGTACCACTCCAAGACCATGCATCAATCATTCCAAAACTGTATATACTAGGAAATTATCCAAGTGCTGTTCAAGAGATGCAATCGCCATAGTTCTGAAAAAAACTAATTGGTCATAGACGTGTAGTGTTTTGTTCGGTTTATATGCAAAGTAACGAAGAAGAACCACCAGTTAAGGTAATAGAACAGATGGATATGAGGGTGAGAAAAAATTAACAAGATCTGTAACATCTACATTCCACAGCTTACAGTCCTTTGTAAAATAAAAATTCAAATGTTAAATACAACTCCATTTTCTTTGCAGACTTAAACAGTCTGCAATCAGTTAAGCTCTATTAATAGCAAATAAAATGTCCTACAGTACGTCTAAGGCTAGTCCACTTGACAATTCTTAAAGTTTTATCAATTCTAAAGCAAACGTACGACATCATAAATTGACGTCAAAATCCATGCGTGAAGTCAAACTTGCATTAGCAAGGGCCGAAAGCCGGAACAGCCAAATGTAACTCACGAGGACAGGCTTTGCACCTAGCAACGAACCAGTCTCTATCACCATCACTAATGAAATTAAATTTAAGATGATGCAAAGTAATAATACCCTGAACTAGTTTATGGCAGAAACTGAATTTCATACCTGAAAAAAGAAGGTAGATCCCCCTGAGAATGTCTACAAAACAGGGAGGGGGGGGGGGGGAACTTCTTAAGCTTTCGCCTCATCCCTTCCAAGAATCTTAGGCCCTACTAAGGTTGAGCCTGTGCACACTTACAGTTATAAAGATGACACATGAATTACATTGCGAAAAATAAAATAAAAACTCACTTTTCAATGGAAGCATAAAACTCGTCAATAAACTTTTTGGCATCGTCCAAAACTGCGTCTCCAGTCCTAATGGGTTTCACTTCCTTAATGGTGTTCATATGATTTCCGGTACATATGGTTGGACGGCAATTCAAAGCCTATAAAAGACATAAATATTGAATAAATAAATAATATAATTAATGGAAAAAATTCTTTTCAGGGGTCACATAAAATTGATACAAGTTGCTTTCTCTTCCAAAACAAAAATATTCAGAACTTTATAGACCTGACTATTGTATTGAAAGTATGTATTGGCAACGTCAGGGCAGTATGGGTAAATGGAAGGGTGTCCCAACACAGTTTCGAACTGTTTCTAGCTTTAACATGTGACACATGTGGGTGCACATTTTCATGGAGAATAGTCACACCTTTAGTCAAGAGTCCACAAGATTTCGTTCGAATAGAAAAGCTTACAATTTTGTGAACATACTGCTATAACACTGGTTGTTATTGACTCGTGTATCTTCAGGAAAGTCACAATAGGTTATTGTGATAGGTTATAAACACACGTTGTGGATTCTTGACTACAGGTGTGATTTTCCTTCATGACAATATGTGTCCACATGTGGTACTACTAAACCAAGAAATTAATTGAAACTGGCGAGAAAGATCAATCTAAATGCCAATACTACCCTAATTTTGCCTTTCAGACATTGATTTGTTAGGCCCCTTAAACAGGCTCTCGTCACGAAAAACATGTTTGATCAAATGAAGAAGTTAAAAATCAGGTACACAAGTGACTTCGAGATCAATAAAAAGAATTTTATGCGTAAAATTCGAATGATTAAATAAATCGTTTTGAGTTACAGCAAATTGCCTCGTTACTTATTGAATGACCCTCGCATCAATCGTGACTGCGTTGGCAAGCACCAATTCTAGATTAAAATTTTTCACAAAGTCTTCAATATATTGTCTACGATTTGAACAGTTTTTAAATATAGATAATTCAGTAATAAGTAAACTTAGAAAATCTTGGATAGGGGAAGTATTAAATCTGTACATAAAAGATCACCAATCTGCCATTAATAGTTGTTTATTATTCTTTATTTTGGGTAAATACCAGCACATTTTTTTTTCGATGATGATGCTGTAACTGCAAATATTGAGGGACAGATATTTGGGTCTAACGAGTGAACTAATTCAGACACACTCGATCGGTAGTTAGACCTTCACCACGGGTTCTTGCAACAGCTTGACAAAGGGTCAAATTCTAAAGAGCTCAAGTGAGAGCATTTTTCTTGAGATGCGAAAGGGGGTTGAATCATCGATAATTAGGTTACGCTTATTTTATTTTTTAGCTTGTCATGCACAAACGGTAATGAAGTCAACGAGTGGAATTAGAAGAAGAATAATGATTGTCCTAGATTCAGAAAAATGTTTCAACTCTTAGAACTTCTTGGGGTCCCTACAAGTACCTTTCAAATAGAAGTTTCTGAGTTAAGCCCTGCTATAATATAACTAGGAAATGTTTCTACATCGATGGCATTTCACAAAAAAAAAAAAACAAAAGGTTAAATTGTCAAAAGAGAAAAAAAAATGTAGAAAACCCTCCTTTACCCTCAGTTCTCCTTTACCATTTAACTTTAATTCCGGATTAAGCCCAGAATAGCTAAACTTCCTAGCACATTAACATATCTAGGTTACCGTATATACGTATTTGAAAATTTAACCAACGACATTTTTATGAGTTCCTGTCATATCCTTACCATTGACCGTTCATTTTATCCGTCATACAAAGGCAATATGAAGCTAGTAAATTAGTTAGTATCGTTTTGCGACAGTTCATTTATTTTTTTGTCAACTTAAAAATTGTATAGCCTACCTAAAGTTCATACTGGAGAAATTTCCTCGAGTAGGCTTCTCATTTTGTACGATAAAAAAAAGCATAGATATTTTGTTTGTTTCTTTTAAAAAAAGTATTCAATAAGAATTAGGCTACAGGTGATTTATTTTTACAAAGACAAAAGAAAACAAAAAGAAGTTACCGGATATTTACCACACAATCCGTAGAAAAACAAATATGAACAAAGCGACATATAACAAAAGAAATAATTGTGTCTTTTTCTTTTGAGTAGCATCCGCATGAAGGGAATGATTCCCAGAGGCGCCCTTTTTCTACAGATTTTGCCGAAACCAATTTGAATAAATTGGTAAACATGATGGTACCAAAACATGATGAAAATAAAATACTCTACAAACAAAATTATGGAAACTACAACAGAGAATTATGGAAAGCAGGCCGCCCAGAACGCATCATATTGAATACCTAACCACCTCTATATATTAAACATTTAATTAAAATATACCTGCATGTATACCGTTTATCTCGCTTAGGCTAAGCTGATTATCTCCAAGTCGACACAAAAAACGGGCTTCATTACAGTTCAAGAACAGAGTGTGGTCGCTATTACACGCAAGTGCCAAAAAAATGAATAGAAAGCGGGGATGTTCAGAATAATTTTACAATCGATTAAGGCTTTTAAATGCTGCTAAATAGTAATAATCTTTCGGATTAGTTTTCACTGCTTATGTACTTCTACAGAATTTCCCATCTTCTTCTGTTTTGTAAGTAGAAACTGTAAGATTTTCTGCAAGATTACTGTCAATCAGGGGGGGGGGGGTCTTAAACCGAGGTATACAAAAAAAAAAAAAATTAAAAAAAATACCAGGGTCGGAAACCAAAATAGCATACACACTGCTTATGACACAGGTTAAAATAAAAAGGCTTACCTTAACATTACTTGTCGAATGCAGTGTATCATAGACGACTTCACCAGTGGACCAGTTTTTAAGCCGTATTCCTTCATTACTAGAGTGAAGCTTCATTTTGTATGTCCTGCACCTCTGATAGTTCCTTATCTTCTCAAAAAAAAAAAGGAAGAATCAAGAAAAAAAAGAAAGCCATTGACCTAGAAAAAAGAACCAAATTATGAAAAATTCAAAATTCATACTTTTCCAAGTACTGACATGCAAAGCTTGTTTTCTGTTTGTACCGTATTAAACTAGATTTTATTTTATTTCTGGTTTTCCGTGGGGAGGGGCAGGATCTCTAATCCTCAACCGTGTGCAACCATGGCGGTAATAATTTTCTTGAGAAATTTTGTCCCGACGAGCTTTGCTAAAAAAAAAAAAAAAAAAAAAAAAAAAAAAAAAAAAAAAAAAAAAAAAAAAAAAAAAAAAAAAAAAAAAAAAAAAAAAAAAAAACAGTAACCAAACTGCAACCATATTATCATTTTTTACAGTGCAATTTTAGGTAAAAGCAAGTCCTACCGGTTTCTGTGCAGTTTCGCTATGGCACCCAATCTCCAGAAAGCTTTTTTTTCAAATAATATAAATGGAGTGCTACCATTTCGCCAAAACCGTCACAAACACGAAACGTCATAACATCTAAAAAAAATTTATAAGTTTATATAATAGAAACAAGTATATAATAGTTTAGAAACAAATTTCGACTATATATTTGCACATCAGGGGGATGGGGGTAAAGCATAGCATATATTAAATACGTAACCTAACCTAGTTACCTTTCCCCTTTAACCCCGAAAAACTAAAGCTTTAAAATTTTCGATGTTATGACGGTTCGAGAATCTGACAGATTTTTTTGTCGATATTATGACGGATTTTGTACTACTCCTGACGTTCGTGCTCCTGACGATTCAATGTTATGACGCCTTCCCAATATAAACTAATATTTTTCTTTGAACTTTAGAAATCCATGTTCAGTTTGTTTTACTCCAAACCAGTTTTAAAAGGAAATATTCCTTTTAGTTTTTCTTGATTTTCAAGGAAAGGTCTTGAAAAGAAAGAAAGTTCCTTAATGTATTATATCTTAGTAGCTTAATTTTTTCAACCATTTGAAAGTGGTTTTGAATAAATTGGTAATTATGAATCAAGCAAAGAAAGGAGAAAAATTATCCATTCGAATGGCCAAAATATTAAACCAAAATGATTTATTTTACCCGAGCCTCTAAAAGAGATTTTAACTAACTACTTATACATTATCATTACCAGGCATAACCCAGTTGAGTTATTCAAAGGGAAGAACAAGATATGGCCAGCGGTGTCAATGAAGGGGTGATAGGATTTCCTACTAGATTCTTAAAACACCTTTTTATATTTTCGTTAGGACCAATAATCATCGTTAGGTCCCCCCCCCCTGGATTTTGAAAATTGGTATTTTCCGCGTTTTTTCATTAAAAATAATTGAAAAAAAAACCTTTACACCCCTCCCCCTTCATTTTCAACGCTAGAGGAGGATGAGAATGTACATGCTAGAAGCAATTTCAGCCAGATCCCGATTATTCTCAAATATTACTTCGCCAATTTTTCTGCATAATAGGTAGGCAAGGAATTAAATTATCCAAAACTTTTCTCGTACCTTCAGCATCAAGAGCTAATTCAAAAGTAATTTTAAGAGAATAAACTACTTTAAATAAAACTGATGCCTGTGCAGGACTGTATAAGTTTCAACTTCAATGGAAAAGTAAAAGAAATAAAACTTACATTCACAGGTCTACTTCAGTCAATACTCAAGACTAAACTGAAACAATTTTTACGGAATCCTTTTTTTATATCGCAACGGCAAGACGCCAAGAAATGGGAGCAAGAAAAAAGTGTTGACTCATCCTGACAAATGATTTCGAAATGTTACAAATAAGAAAGGGTTAGTGACGTCAGGTGCTGCGTGTACAGTAAGAATGACTGCAAAAAGAAAATGCTGATTCATTTTGATTTTGGAATTCTGTGCCATCAAATGAGTCAGCAACTTTAAATGCTGCGTGTACAAGTCATGCTCTACTAATATGACGAACGTATTGACTTACATGTTTGACATCCATTGTAGCCAAGAGTTTCACCGGGTGAAGGACGGGCGTCACCTATAAAGCTTCTTATGAACCTATTTCAATAATTCTCATATTTTTACAAACAATGTACATTTTAGAGATTTTAGGGGAGGTGGCCGTCTCTTTTTCACCAAGAATGGTGTATAAGGGCTTTACAATTGTTGATAAGGAAACTGAAGTTAAATATAACATTCAGACGTCCAAAATAAAACACATCAATTTTATATTTCACAAATGGCAACAATTTCAAATTTGTAGAATTCAGGGTCGTTTAGGGACTTCCTGTCCTATGGTAGCGCTGTGGGGTTGACCTTAGCGTGGTAATACGAGACCCAGAGATCGAGTCCTGCTGTAACAACGCACTGCAGGGCCAACGCAGGGACCTTAGTAGTCAAGAAGCGTTGTTAAGCCGATAACTTACTTTACTTATTCTGGGACTTCCGATTTACATGATCAGGGGGTGCTAACTGGGATATTTTGGACAGAACAACCTCCTACACCCTACCCATCCAACATATTCTGTGTGATACCTCTCTTGGCGTGCTGACTACGAATCTGAGCTGGGTGATTAGATGTCTGAGGCTAATATCGAAAACCAAATCTTCAAAATTAAAGCACGTCAATTGAAAATTTTAGGTGTAATATCCCTTTTTTGGAATATTACGATTTTTAAACGAATCGGGAGATGCATTATCTGCTCTATGGACACTCATAGTCATCCATAGATGATTAGAAGGCCGTTCCTAATGGTTAATATTATAGTCGTTAAAAATAATTAACTTCACAGAATGACTGTCAAAGATAAACCAAATCAGGGACCTTAGGGCCCATGATCCCTTCGAGAAAATCCTAAATTTAGAAATATTTCTAATAAAACAATCCTTTTTATTATTGCTCCTCCGCCCATCTCCATTTTGTATTCAAGCTATCAATTTTTTTTTATCATTGCCCCCCCCCCATTCCCAATTCTTTTTCTATTCCCATCCCTTAAATAAAAAAAAAAACCTGTGTAAGAGTCTGAACCGAAACTAAAAGTTTATTTCATAGAGGGGGGTTGATATTCTCGAAAAACATTTATACAAGAATGTCTGATCTTGCAAACTAAATATCCAAGGCTATTTTTACCATACAGACATCTAAAAATAAAACACAATATGGAGGATACGTATTTCATAACCGGTGGAGATGCCACACCTTGCCGATATCAGAGCCTAGGAACAGTTTTTACTTTGTATGATCAGAGGGCCTGGTCCTCCTCCAAACACCCTCTTTTCCCAAAGTGACAATAATTATCTTCTTTGATAAAGGCAACAATTTCCTGAAATTATAAAGCGTAATATTCTCAAAAAGGTGTCCAAAAAAAAGATTTTGGAAAAAAAAAAATCCTCTTGGGGGACCACTCCAGAAATGTTATTATTTTTGTCATTCCCCACAGTTCCTAGATTTTCGTAAAATTTGCAAATTTTCAAGAAAACATCCACCCCCATCGAATGAAATCTTGTCTTTCGTTACTAGATAAACGGAAAATAAAAATCTTGCTTTGACTGGATCCTCTTTTAAAACACTCTAAGCTGAAAGCACAAAATTTGAATTTCCATTTGCACAAGGGATTGCACATTATCTATCATAGTTGTATATTTTGTTCTACTTGTTTTGTCTACAAGGGTGTGTCATATGTCCTTATGTTGCATGTATGGGTCTAGAACAAATTAAAATATTACTTATGTCAAGGTTAAAATTTTATTAAAATAAAATTTATATAAACAACACAAAAAACAAGCACGAACGAGAAACAAAACCAAAATTGAAAAGAAAACTCATATGCAAAAGAGCTAGTGCAAAACAAGCAGTGATTAACACTGAACAACGTGTGACGTACTTTTTTCCCGGTGTGACATAATTGCGTTGATTTACCTAGTGAATGAAAGAATTTTTACCAATTCAGTCATTTAATTAGTACTGTGCGAGTACTATTGCTTATTCCTAATCGTAGATATTGGCGAGTAGTTCGATTTTGAAATTAGGTTTTTGTGCTTTGACATTTTTAATTCTGCTGATTTTGGAGTTTTTTTTTTTTTATGTTTTTTTTTTACTCTTTTTGCTGGTTCTCCGCGTTGTTTGGTTTCTCAATTCTTTAAAATTTAGGTTTCCATTTGTTGTTTTTTTTTCTGCTGGCTTCCACGTTGTTTCCTTCACATTTTCATCCAGAAAATGTTTCCTTCCGTGTTTCCTAAATATTTTCTTCTAACTTTCGTATATACCGCTGAGGAACGGTTGGCAGTTATCCTCCCGGAATATTCATTTTTTTTTCATCCAGTCATAAAAAAAAAATCTTCTGGATCTTTATTATTTTTTTTTTCAACAGAGAACAGAAAAATAGATACAAATAATCTACATAGAAAACAATACATCTATTCATACAGAGAATCGCTGTTCACATATATTCATAAAATAATACAAATGGGCCTATTCAGAAATCATTAGTTATGGTGAAAAATAAATTTATTCAATAGTGTTCATTTTGAAGCAAAAATGTCGCATTGATACCTTTCCACACAATTTAGACCCTTAAGTGATGGACCAAATAGTAGATGCAAGAGATGCAAGTTGAATTTCAAAAATGTAGTCATATTTTGTATCTTCTACTCACAGCTGATGCCCGATAAGCGCGGCGTTTTTTTTTTTTTGTTTTTTTTTTTTAGATTTTTTGCACATCAGTTAAAAAAAAGAGATTAGGATCAAATACCTTGTTTTCTGCGTAAGAAAAAGATATCGTTTAAAACTACAGCTTGGGTATGAGAAATACACCTTGCCTATCCTACAACCTTGCCAAGAGACGGCCCTGAAATAAGACTATGATGAACGAGGAGGCTAGCGAGGAATTACAATGATAATTCAAATTACCACATGCCACAGTAACAAGATAAAGCCATTAATTTGATTACCTAGGATTATGATCGAGACCATGTTGAAAACAAAATCTTGGAAAACTGCCACGCGAGATGAGCGACGCCTCCCCGTGTGTACCATAACTTGCAACCAGGGTTGCCGCCAGAACAAAAAATTTCGTAACGTCCAACCTCTTAAAACGTAACTTTTCGTAACTTTTGACAGGAAAGTCTCTTTTCAAGGCTGGGTGCCCTAATTTTGTTATCAAAGACGGTACTAAAAGGGGGGGGGGACATTTGTTGCCTGTTTAATTATAAAAATATATTTTCCCGTATTCTCATTAAAAATCCCCCTCATCAACAATAAATAGAACAATAGGAGAATTTTTATATAAGACACTGGAACGCAACTTTAAATGAATATTTCGACCCTATATACAAGGGCCGTCCTCAGCAAAACAAAGAAGAAAAAAAAAAAACAATATAAAAGAAACTCACATTAAAATCCAATCATGCGTTCCACTGTTTTATATAAAAATTTCCCTATTGTTCTACTTATTGTTTATGATGGAAAGGCAGTGTGGTCTTCGTCACTGTCTTCGTCGCTAATTAATCCTCCCTCCAACTTTAAAAAGATGCCTTTTTTGTATATTAACTAAAAATTTTGAAAACCACCCCTCCTCCTTTCTAAATATCAATAAATTGGACACCTTTTTACTTTAGCATCAAAAACAGCTATGCAATGAAAAAAATCGAGTTGATTCGGGTGCAATTTGGCCTTTTTATCTAGCAAGTTTGAATGACACTTTGTTTTTCACGCAAGAAAAATTAAAATAAACCATTAAATTGATCTTCTTTCACCTAAAAAAAAAATCCTCAAGAATGTGGAGAAATTAAGAAAAATCATGCGTAGGCTATATTATGCATAGTGTGCATTTTGCTCAAGTTCGGACAAGGTGTACCTTAGTTTGTTCTCAGTTTGTCTTTGATTTGGATGTAATTTAGGATACTTGAAGAAAAAGACAAGCAAAGATTGCATTTTTATTTAGCAAAATTTAAATAAACAACTCAGATAATCGTTTAGGGCTTAATTTAAATCTTACTTTTTATGCAGGTATAAGACACAACATATTATATACTTATACAGGGAAGCAAGCAAAATCAATTAGGAAACATGCTTAACGTGGGAGTTCACTTTTTCCACTTTCTTGCTTTCCTTACAAGAGTATCCGGGATCTCCCCTGAACTCGGGTCAGAAATTGGCTCGGTCTCAGTCTCACTTCCTCCAGCCTTAAATTTGCGTCACTCCAACATGAAGATTTGAGGAATTCCGAGTGACAGAATTTTTGTTTTTTGTTTTTACTTTATCGAACTAAAAATATTTTGATCGTTGTCTTCAGTTCCTATACGAAACAGCAATTATTTTACATAAAAAACACCTTTTTTCTGTTTTTAATTTGAATCATAACTCCCAACCAAAGAAAGCAAGAAATAAAAGAAGATTACTTCTTCAACCACACACTTCAACCCCAAAATGTTAGCCTAAGGCTGTTTTGATGGGTTTCACAAGTCCAGGCACGTAAAAAGAATTTTTAGGGGAGGTAAAAAAAACAAAACTCATTTTCAAAATGAACTAAAAAGTAGAGAATTGTTTTTTTCTCAAGAATATATGAATATAAATGAACACGAGGGGTGCAAAAAGTATTGGGTTTTACATAACATAAACACCAAATTTATCTAGGTTTTAAATGCATAAACGATATAAGTCAATGAATTGAGGGAAAACAAGTAAAAACAAATCAAATTTTTCAAAACGAGTCGATTTTTTGCCCGTAATTTTCACTTATGTTTATAGATTCTGGAAAAAAAAATATATTTTCAAATTTTTAATTTTCCAATTACGTTGTCGCTAAAAAAATATCGTGTCTCATCCAAGATTAAAACCTAAGTTAAGAAAGTCTCAGGAAGTGCTCTTACCGTTGTGCTATACTGATAAAAGTGGAAAGTAACTGAACATTCGGGAGTGGTTGAAAAATAATTCACAAATCGAAAAAATTGTGTAACAAAGAAATAAATGGAAGGTGGAACAAAAAGATCAGTGAGTTAATAAAAACGAACTGCAAATGATTTAATTAAAAACATTAGGGGGGATAATAAAAAACCTATAATTTAATTTATTTAATAATGAAGTGCCGAGAAATTCGAAGAAATTTACGTTTTCAGGAGGTTTGGGCCCCAGCCCAACCTACGTGGTCCCTATGAATCAGTTTTTAAGTAAACTTTAAGCCCACCCTAAAAGATACAAGACTGTTTATCTTCTTCATAAAACTGGGCACTAGTCCAGTTGTCTTTTTCTAAAGCCAAATATTTAGTGATTGTCCTTTTCTGAAAAAAAAAAAACATGCTAAACACACAAGTATTACCATTAAATTCTTTATTTTATAGTATTTCCAAATATCATTGCCCCTTTTCTGAAAATACACCCACCCCCTTGATGGTCCGGGATATAGCCCTAGGAATATATTAAAAAAAAATTAACCAATCAAATTCTTACTTTACAATATAAAAGAAAATGAAAGAATACTACAAGAGAGAATGTCATCCACAAGATTCGACACAAAGATGAAATGTATTTATATAGTTATATATGGGACCTCAGAATGGGAGGGGGGTATAATATCAAAAAAGTGACCATGATACTTGGAAAAAGGCTAGCATGAAATCGAAAATTCCGGCTCAACTAAGCCACCCCCTCCTCAATGCTTGGATATAGCCTTGGTTATAACCCAAAAATGGCTCATTTTTACAGTTTCATATATTTTTGTTAATATCAGCTGTTCATAATCCCATATAAAAAGACTAAATTTTCTATATAACCAGATATTATGTCCAACCAATCAGAAGGGGGAAGGCAAGGCCGTACCCAGAGGGGGGAGATAGGGGGATTTGAACCCCCCCCCCCCCAAAAAAAAAATTTGTTTGACTCGTAAAAACGTAACAAAAATGGATATAAACAAATTTTGTATGCACTTTTTTAGTTTTTTTTTGTGTAACCCCCCCCCCCCCCCCATCCACCCGAAAAAAAAAATCTTTGAGTAAAACCCCTTCCGGAAAAAAAATCCTAGGTACGGCCATGGGGGGGGGGTGAGGTTGTTACCCAAAGAATAATACATATATAATCACATATTTAGAAAGAAATTATAAAGAAAATAGCTTCTATTATTATTTACCTGTTTTTATTAAAAATTTTCCTTCCTGGCTTCAGTTTGTTACTTCTCAATATAATTTCAGTATGACTGCTTACGGAACAAGATTCAAGTTCAAACCCAACTGATGAAAGTTGGTGACTAACTGAATTTTGTCACTTGTCTCTAAGCAAATGATAACCTTATGCTCATCATGAGAGAGAATGTTCTTAACTTAGTATGCGAAGTGGGTATTTTCTCATCGAATAGCCGAGTGATTGTGTGATAAGACTAAATGACCGCGATGTGAAAGAATGTCGATACTCATGTCAGTGTAATTAAAATGGGAATAGCGGATTTTTTTCAAGGGGGGAAAAAATAGATTACTCAGAAAATGTGAAACTTGTTCATTATGTAAAAGCGTAACATAATTGTACCATAAATTCAAAAACGTAACAAAAATGTAACGTTTTTAGGACCGTAACGTAAAACGTACCGTTTTATTTAGAATGTACCAAAAAAGGTACGAACGTAACCTCGTTGGCAACCCTGCTTGCAACAGCCTATATCAGAAAAACCTGTTTCATATGCTGATGTCAATTGTGTAAAATTTTAAACAATAAATAACTTTAAAAAAAACCGAGGGGTTAACAACTGGGCATTTTGAGGGACACCTGGAGGCATGAGGCACGGAGGCACGCCGGAGGCATTAAAAATGGACAGGGAAGGAAACTTATAAAATATTCCAAAGGGTGCAATATGTAAATATATACAGCTTGCCTGTTATTCGGTATCTGTCGAATATTTCAGCACCTTCAAAAGCGATCTTTTAAAACTATGAAAAAATCATTTACGGGTTTATTTGGCAAGGAAAAGAACCCCCAAGACGGAAAACAACTGATATGTACCTAAAGAAGAAGAACGGAGGACTGCAAGTTGTTGACATCCATGCAAAAACTAGGTAACCCTACGATGGCACTGATGGTGTCACTTTTTCCTATTACACATGCAGCGTTGCCACCTGCTCAAAAAATAAAATTCCGATTTTTTCTTCAAAAAAAATCCCGAATTTTCAAAAAAAAATCTCGGAACACGGTTTTTAAGTTATACACATAGGGCTGCGCGGTGATGACGTAAAAAGCAAGGTGCGAAATTCAAGGTACCGTGAAACGTGGTTTTCTAGTTGTAACTAACAACTGATTGTCAATATTCCTAGTATTATTTCGACGTGAAAACGTTCTGGTGGATTAGTAGGATCTACGACAAATATTTTAGGCCAAAAACAATTCGCCAAAGTTCCGAAAAAAACGTGTCTACGCATCCACGTTCCATCGTTATTTGAATTTCCCGCCCAAGAATTGACGTCACGCTCCGCAGCCCTATTAAATATGGCTTGGCCAGCGGTAAAAGTTGCCTTTTTATCACGTCTTCACACGTCCCTTTCCTTTTATCATACCTGCTTTTCTGTTTAGTGGCTGTGCCAAGACGCACCCTTGGATCTCGGATTCTTAATTGTACTAAAAAAAAGAAATCTGCTGCTTTGACACGAAAGAATCCGGAAGAAACACAGATCCCTTTTTCCCGAATGTACTTAGAATCCAACTTTCTTGGTATTAAACCCAGGCCTTTTGGGTATTTGAAGAGAAAACTGTAAAGCAACAGTCAGAAAAATTGTTACTACCGAGTTATAAGTAAAAAGCGCTAAGTAAAGCAACCAACTAAAAAAATAACTAGTTTCTCAGATATTTATTGGTACGTTTCATCGTAATCATCTCGATAATCACAGCTCAAATGACAACCCTAAGAAACTAGGAAAAATGAGCTTCAGTAAATCAAACTAAGCTCGGTTAGCACAAGTATAAACACTAAGTCTTCTACTGAGCATAACAAGTTTTCCGATGGTATTCATCGCTTCCGCTGCCCTAGATCTCGGAATGCATTCGACACTCATAAAATTATATCAAGAACTCAAGCGAATGGGGGACGAGGGGGCACACGCACTTGAGCTGGAAGGACCAGCCCCGCCGTGGGTGGCCTCCTCGTCCGTAGGAGACATGGTTCAAGATTCTGTTCAGTTCTGTGCCCTCATGCACGTCGGTATTTAGGTTTTTTTGGTTTTTTGTTGATGGGTTGGTTGTATTTTTGGTTTTTTGTTGATTAAGGTTGGTCGTAAAAAGGGCTGAAAAAAAAAAAGAAAAAAAGAAGGATATGAATTTTAAGAATTGAAGTAAAAATGCCACGGGAAAAAAGCGTCTCCTAGAGGGGGAAGGACACCCTGGAACGGGGGGGGAGCGATAGATATTTGGCAAGAAAAAAGTTAAATGGTAGTGTGGCTTCATGTCCACTAATACATTGACTGGTATATAATAATTGTTTTGTTTTTTAAGTTTATGTGATATGATAATGTATAAAGTTGTAAGATTTATATGTTTTTGTATTAAAATATCCCCGAGTGGAGAGGAGGAGGGGAGGGAAAAAAAATAACAACTACCTCTGAAAAATGTTAAACAAAATTCCTTCTGTTGACACACAGAACATGGCGATGGTGGTGTGGTTATGGTATTGAGGTCAGTTTTGGGTTTAGGTGCCATTTTTAACATGATGATTGCGATGCTGACGAGACATCGAAAAAGTGGAACCCTTTCTTCTGGATAAATGAATTCAGCTTTGTGAAGACGTCTGAGTCAAAGCCAAAGACAATGTTGGTGCCGATTTCCATAGAAAAACGGGTTCTGCTGAATGCATGATATACAGGCTGGAGTCACAGTAACCCTGGTCTACCAATGCGGCAGTTAATGTGAGATCAGCATTCAGCCGGAACCACTGGCACAGAATTCTTATGTCGTCAGGGAACGGCATCGCCTTATTCTGCGTGTCAACAGAGTGGCATCTTCGCCCAGACAAGTAGCCAAACTGTATGACCCGCCCAACTAACTACTCTCTTTTCCCTGCCAAACCGGTTCTGTAAACGCACCATTCACCAATACGAAATTCCGATTTCACACCGATCTCTGCATTGGTTTGTGGCGACTCACGTAGTCCTACTCGTCGGCCCTGGACCATCACCCGTTTTAATCGGTCACTACTCAGCTTCTCAGAGCTTTCCCTCAGAAGCCACAACAGCGTGGATTTTTTTTATTGATGTTATGGAGCCGTCAGAAGCCCTTGACAAGACACAAAACCTAGAATTCTTCACGTTCGTCACAGGCTCACTAACCCAATTTTTATCAACTTGGTGTTTCACACAGTGAGCAATCAATGGTAAATCTTCAAAGATGCCGTCACTTTCCGAGCCCGATTCAGTGTCAGTCACGGAAGCCTTTTCCTGCTTATCGGACAGAGTATTTTCCTCTGAGTCATCGTCTGAGTTCACTGTCGTGAAGTACAGAAAGACGAAACATTCGGTACTTGGTGACCGAAAGCAGAAAGTACGTCGTCGGGTATCAAGGCTTTCATTATTCGCTGGCTTTCAATACGAGCTCGCCCTAACTCGAGCTTGATTTCATCGTCCCCGGGCAAAGAAAAATCGGAACTGACAGACACAACACCAATGGATCTAACTCGCTTGGCCTTGGGCAAGGACAACTGTTCATTAGAATATTGAGCTTCAAAATCCGTTATACTTTCATATCGACGAATTCGATGTAGAAGTTGGAGGAACGAAAAGTTTATTACAGTACTGTAAATGCTGGTTTGAGACCGCATCTTCCTAAAAAAGTCTTCACACGGTTGGCTATTCATGTCGGAGAGTTTGAAAAGACGTTCGAGCCCAAGCCGTTTGAATCGACGAATGAGAAGCACTAGGGAATGCATATTTATCTCTAGGCAATAGTAAAGGTTTGTGGTAATAAAATTCTCGTTCAAAGCATAATGTCCAACTTTTTAGGACCCAGGATCTCCAATGTCAAACGCACTAAACAAACACGACCAAGTAAAGATAAACCTCTCAAGAGGAGAAAGTTTGCTGTCGTAAAAAAACGCGCCGTACGCTTTCCATAAGCCAAAGATAAAACTGTGTTCCTTCGCTTCCAGGAAACACGCTGTTTCAGGTGTGCCGGAGGCACGGAGGCACAGCCGGAGGCACGAAGGAAGGGACACCTGCGACGGTCAGTTATTAGCCCCTCGAAAAAAACATCATAAATTTGTTTATAAGAATTTTTGTTACGTTTTCTTACGCCGAAATCTAAATATTTCGGCTTCACTTCCGGAAGCCTTTTTTAGATTAAGGCTTCCGGATATGAAGCCAAAATATTGGGACTTTTTTACATCATTAAAATTTTGTTTTTTTTTTATTGTTTTTGTCAACTGTATTTGTTAAAATATTATACTCGTTTTTCTAAATTTTCATTTGTTTAACTAAATGAAACGGCAGTGTGGTCTAAGAAATTATTGACTTGACCTAAAGACCTTGAAATTCTTAATAAAGATATGGTAGAGTCTTACTTCACTATGCTTAAATCATGAGGACTGTCAATAAACTTCAAAAAGAAAGAATTAATTCACACGACAACACTGGCTAAACCAAAAGATCTCAAAACTTAGGTGAAAACATGGCAATGTTAGAACCCTAAAAGTTAAGGGCCCTTTCATTAAACCCTAAAAAGAAAGTGACAGAACTTACAAGACTAAACTATCTTGTTTCTAAATTGTTTGGCCTCGGCCTCGTTAGTCTCGTTAGCTAGAGCAGTATTTTTTTTCTAGATCGTTTTGGCCCAAAACAAGACATTTGTTCAAAATATAGCTAATTTTTAATTTAATTCAATTCAATAATTCAATCTATAAAACAAAAAACTTATTGCTTCAAAACTGCCATCAATTTTCTAAAATTTTGAAAGGAATGGAATTCAGAATAAAAATGGTACTAAAAAAAGTGTTCTCTCGAAATACTTAAACTAAACTAACTATCGCAAATGTCTTTATTCTAACAAACATCTCGCTGTTTTCCCGTGAACTTGATCGGTTATTTAACTTCTTTTTTTCAATGGTTATGACAAAAAACGACATTAGTGAAAAACAAGTTCCAGATGCCTATCTTTTCTGCTAAAAAATGATCACTGGAAGAGGACCAATTGCGGCTTTGATTAGGATTTTTACACTGAGTCTGGATTTGTCCTTTTTTGCACCGATTCGGGGCTTGTCTTGTTTCTGCACAAATATAGGCTTAGCTTGTTTTGTACCAAATCAAGGCTCAGTTCGTTTTTTATATGAAGTCAGGACTAAGGTCATTTTTGCACTAAGTCAGACCAGGGCTTGGACTTGGCTCGTTTTTCACTGAATCATGACTTAGATTCCACAGTTTGGATTTGGCTCATTTTCGGACGGAATTGGGACTTTCCTCGACGGCAACAATTTGGAGCCTGTCTTGTTTTTATACCAAGTTTTCACGGCCCATTTGTTGAAGGACGTGGATGGGTAATGGGGCAAATTATACCGATCCGAATTCCTATTATGTTCCAGTTTCAACAAGATGCTACATCCCCATATTTTCTAAAAAATAAATCTGTGAAGAGTAAACCATTCGAGTGAGATGAGGTCCCTACCCTCTCGGGACTAGATGGATCAAACCCCTACCCCCCCCCCCCCACTAGAGGCACATTTATTTTTACCTTTCAACACCTCTGACAGATTTACCTATCTTTAAATTTTGATTCAAGATTATGGAAGGCAAAGGGGGTGTCTCAGAGTAAAAGAGGGCAAGGGTTACACTCTGATCCTTAAAATTGCATAAACTCCACTCAGTTTCCACAGCCATTCATTCTAAAAGAAGTGATAAGAAAATAAATTAATAGATAGGAGACGCTTCAATCTTTACCAGTTCAACGCTACAGCGTCATGCTAACATTTTTTGGTGAAATCAAACTAAATTAGTATTGCTCACAGGGCTGTGGAATCGGTTATAAGTTATAACCGAATCCGACTCCAACTCCAGACATTTTCAATATCCCCGACTCCAACTCCATGGCCCTGATTGCTCACTGAAATCCTCTAGTGCTAAAATGCAAAAGGAAATACTTTTCGGTTTTGTCTTTATCGCTAGTGAGAAGGGGTGGGGGCGGGAACAGATTTCCTCATCTTATACAACTAGATTAGTACCAATCGCCTATATGTCATGGTGTTAGAAAAGACAAAATGGAGTCCATAGATCTCTGCCTTACTGGTCTTAAACAGAAATATTTAGTAATTTTATAAGGGTTTCCCACGTCGTATGAGTCGGTTATGTCGACGATCGATAATATCAACCGTTGTAAAACTAATTACTTTTAATTGTTGAAATCTTTGAGCAAGAATCCTTCCTAATTCACTTTTCTGCTATAAATAATCCAATAAAGTCTCTGTTTTAGTGATTTTAAAATCATGAGTCAAAACAGGTTCACTCCGTGTAGGTCTTCAAATTTTAGAGGAGAAGAGGCTTGGGGCCGACGCACTTCGAGCCATTCAATAACGCAGGCAAAAAATCTTTGCACGCTACACATTTTGAAAAAGGTGCTAATAATTTTACTTTGCACAGAAATATACATGTGAAGCTCCTGTTTCGAGGAGAAAAATTTATATAATTTGGAATCTTTTCCCTAAGGTTGCGTATAACACCAACCCAGAAGGATATCTATTAAGGGTTTCAACCATTTTGATTAAAGTGAGCATCTTAAGATTTTAATACAATGCCTATGAATGTCATTCTTCCTTTACTAAGTCCATGCAATTGCGAAGGCTATGAGACGTTTTCATTTTTTTTCCATATGTTTTCAGGTTCCTAAGAGGGTCCTTCAAATCTGTCCCAGGAAATTTCCCTCCTCTTCGCAGTCAGCGGATATATCTTTATGGTAGAATCTTGACCAGAAGTTCTGTTTTTCGACAAATTTCCAAGATAAAAAAAAAAGGGATGGAAAAAAGTGGAACTCTCTAGCAGCTTCAGAGCCAACTGAGCTGCGAAAAAAGCTTATTTTACATACAATTAAGCATATCGGGTTCATGGGTACAAATCGCAATTTCACAAAAAAATAATCACAAAAATTTTTGGTATTGCTACATTAGAAATATTTAGTACAGTCAATCTAGCGTCAAATAGGACTCGACCGCAAACAAATTGCAACAGAAATGATTTTTACACCATCTTGTAGAGAAAAAAAAAACTGTACAACATATCAAAAGTTGAGAAACCCAGCGGGGTGCAAAATAAGTGTTTTTAGCGTTTTCCGTTTGTTTTTTGTTGTTTTTAGCGGAAATTTTCCGTTATCCTAGAGCTTAGCATTTACTTCATGGGAGGACATGTTTCTGAACTAGTTTTGTGTGCTGAATTCGAATATCACATCAGATTCAAGTTATGTCCCACCGTTAGTGTTTCACATTCATCACCAAACAAGAAATTCGCCAAGCTAAACGCCATGGATTCGTCCCAGTCGTGACCTTCGATCAGCCATTGTGGTGGAAAGCTATGAAAATGGTTGAGGCTTCTGAACCAGGAAGTGAGCTCTCAGCAGTAGTTCTGAAACTCGGTGGGTTTCACACAACCATGAGCTTTATTGGATGCATAGGATACACAATGGAAGGATCCGGTCTCCGCGAAGTCCTGGAACTTGCATATGCCCCAAACACTGTTCCCCATCTCCTAAGTGGAAAGGCTATTTCACGAGCTGTTCGAGGTCTCTTGCTAGTTGATAGTGCTCTACATGCCGTGCTGCTCTCCGAGTTATTTGACGATGATCCCTGTTCAGAACCTGAAACAAAGTTAGGCACCAAAGAAGTTGCAGACCTTAAAACACTATACAGCAAGCTAATGAATGGAGAGGCAACAATGACGGAGGTTGAAGAAAATCCTGCACTCAAGCGGATCAAAGGTTTCGTCGACCAGAAGATACTTGATCTGTCTGAGCACAGAACTTCAAAGCTGTGGTTTCAGCTTATGAATATGGTTGGGATACTTCGTTCTTTCATCAAAGCTGAGCGGATGGGGCTTTGGGACTTACACCTAGAGTCTGTGTCTGAAATGCTACCTTTTCTTGCGGCCTGTGGTCACAACAACTATGCCAAATCGTGCCGAATATACCTTCAGAAGATGGTGAAGCTTGAAAGAAACCCATCCTACTGTTCATAGTTCATTCCAACAAGGAATGCACGTCGTCAGACGATCTGATCGCTATTGGGCTGGCTTGTCGACGGATCTAGTTATTGAACAAGAGCTTATACGCTCGTTGAAAACAGCAGGCGGACTGACTAGGGGTACGGGCATGACCGAAACCCAGAGGTCGCTGTGGGTTTTAGCACGCCCAACCTGCTCTGCTGTTAACCTCCTAATGGAAGATCTGACGCAAATTCTCTATGGGACAAGCGAGCAGCACAAGGAGAACGCAGGCCCCAGACAAGAACGAGACTTCAAGGATACGCAGGCGATGGTCACGTACTTTGAAAATGGCTCACCATTCGGAGGGGATACCCAGCTTAGAAGCATTGCTACCGGTTTGACTGCATATGAATCTGCAAACGTTGACTGTGCGAAGGCTGTCGGGCTAAAAATCCTTGATGCTATGACTGGAAAAGTGGCGAAGGATTTTGTCTTCCGAAGAAAGGAACAGGCAGTCCAGATAACAACAAAGCAAACAGCTGGAGGAGATTGCAAGCGACTGGATCCAGCTTTGCTATTCCAACGCTTCATTGCGTTAGCCAAAAGGACAAGACTTCCTGAATCAGAGTGCTCCGGTATGAACTTTGTTCGTATCCCGCTGCTCTGTTTGACTGCTCATTTATGCCGAGAGTGCCGAACAAGGCCGAATTCGCCAAGACCATTGCACTTGCATGCAAACTCGAAGAAATTCCGTGTGTGCTGAACGACGGGACACACTACGTACTTGACGGCGGATCTCTATTGCACCCAGTCCCATGGATAAAAAATAACACGTATGCGGGTATCATACAGAGCTACTCTCTGTATATTTCGCGGAAGTACCCTGGCGCAACTGTAGTTTTCGATGGGTATGATAGTGGACCTTCCATCAAAGATATGGCCCATTCGTATCGTAATCGAACGATTGGTCGCGAGGTTTTCTTCACGAATGACATGCGTTTGAAAGTTAAGAAAGAAGAATTTTTCGGGAACAAGAAAAACAAGTCAAGATTCATTAGTGCGCTTGCAGTTCATCTCCGGCAAAAAGGCTATTTTGTAGTCCAAGCCCCCAGTGATGCAGACGTGCCTATTGTAAAAGCTGCTATCGAATCAGCTAAACAGAAGGTAACTGCCGTTATTGAGAGAAGATACAGATCTTCTGGTCCTTCTCTGCTACCACTGTGATGTCTCCACTAACAAGGTGTACTTTGCACCAGAGCCCAAAGAAAATAAAGAGCAAAGGTGCTGGGATGTTCATGAAATGAAAAAAAGATTAGGCCAAGAAGTATGTGGTCTGATCCTCTTTGCCCATGCATTCCTTGGGTGTGATTCTACATCACGTGTCCACAACATCGGAAAAGGTCTTACCCTGAAAAAAAGTGATAGAAGACGAAAGTTTTCGAGCATCTGCCAAGGTCCTTTATGAAGAAGGCAGCAGCAAACAAAAATCGAAGTCAAGGAAGCCGGAGAAGACGCACTCTTATAATATATGGTGGAAGGAAGGGGGGGAAATCTGAACGAGCTTCGAAAGCAGCTCTTCGAAAGAAAGCTCGTCACAGCAACGGCTTTTGTTCACCCAGAGCAGCTACCTCCCACATCCAACTCTGCAGCATTTCACAGCTATAGAGTTTACTTTCAGGTACACGCCTGGAATGACGACCGTAATCTAGAATTGGACCCTCAAGAGTGGGGCTGGAAGGACCGAAATGGTACATTATACCCTGTGATGACGGACCTACCCCCAGCACCTCCCCAACTTCTTAAGATTGTTAAGTGTTCCTGCCCGTTCAAACTCCACTCTGCTCGGTGCACTTGTGTCAGAAACGGCATGTCTTGCACTCTCGTGTGCAAAACTTGTCAGGGAGCAGAACCGTGATAATTCTCCAAATCAGAAGATCTCATCGACGATCTCGACGACGAAGTTTCAAACTACACTGCCAGTGATTAATGTCGCAAGTCATTTGAAAAGTTGCCTGCCTTTACCAATGTGATTTTTGTTACCTGTTGATTTTAGTCAGTTAATACATTAAGAGATGATTGATTATTTTGAAAAAAAAAAAAACCTTTTGGTGATGAATGTGAAACACTGTCGGTTGAACATATCCTTGATCTGATGTGATATTCGAGTTCATCGCATAAAACTACTCAAGAAATGTGGTTCAAACGACTATGTTATAATAGAATCGCGAACTTGGTGAATGGTGATGAATGTGAAACACTTTTGGTTCACCGTATCTTAAATCTGATGTAATATTCGAGTTCAGCACATAAAACTACATCAGAAATGTGTTTTCCATGAAGTAAAACTCTAAGCCTTGAGAAAATCGAAAATTTAGGCTTAAAAAACGAAAAATAAAACACAAAACGCTAAAAAACACTAATTTTGCATCCCGCTAGGTTTCTCAACTTTTGATATGTTGTACAGTTTTTTTTTCTCTCTACAAGATGGTGTAAAAATCATTTCTGTTGCAATTGTTTGCGGTCAAACCTTATATTGACTGTACTATATACAGAAATAAGATTTTACTTACTTTTAGTCGATTTGAAACGTTTTTGAAGATACTTTTTCGATCAGCCATTGAAACAAAGGGTTTAATTTCCTCTTTTTATATACTTCGAACCTCGTGGAAGTGGAATGGCTCCGTTCGTGTCATCGGCCGGTACAAGCTTGACGTCGATCCCCCCTGCAATAAAATGAATAATCAAACAAATACATAAAGCATAAACAAAACATAAATAAAAATGTACTAAAAATATACAGAGCTCCCAAGCTAGATCTTGATAGAAGTTCAATAATCAGAATATGTTTACGTATTCATATGTATAGATAGTATATTTTTTTAGGAAATTAATATATCAAGATTCATCAGCTCTTTGGGGTTGGCAAAATGAAAAAAGTGCCTTCATGTTGGCAAATATAGAGGCGAGTGACAACAATTCACAATTTCGTTTCTTTGGGCTGCACAAAAACACGTAAGGATAAATAAAAGCTTCCTGCTTATACACTGCTAGAAAATATATAACTGTTGGAAATATATAAAGAAGTATATAACTGCGAGAGATATCACTAAAGTGTATGACTCTTCGGTCACAACTCTACTTTTAAAGTAAGAAAAAAAATTAGCATAAAGAGCAAGATGTTGAGGAGCGGGCAGTTCGTTTCATATATAAATAATATTTTCTGTTTGTTTAAGTTTTAATGTTGCTTCTTACTTTTAAGTTGAAAAAATCCTGTTTTTCGTTTTTCTTCATATTAATAATCAATAAGGTTAGCTGTCATCAGCAGAAACCATATTATTAAAATTAAAACTAATATATTTATACAAAACAAAATAATACCTTTCAGGTTCATTCCCTAGATTTGCCTGACAAAGTTTAAAAAAACTGGGTTCTTCCAACGTCTTGAGTTGCAAGTTTCTCTTTGTTATTGCCTAAATGAAAGTTGAATTTCTAATGAAGGGAGCAACATTTTTTTTCTTCTTCTAATTGCAAAAGAAATGTTTTTGAATTTTATAGTTATATACCTTGACTTGGTCACATTGCCTCCCTATATACACGGACGTTGTTTTGACGTAATACCTTCAGTTTAGTATTTTTTTTCAAAGACCACACTGCCTTCTATGATGAACAAAAAACGTTCAAATGGGGATAAGTCCATTTTTATTAGACAGTGAAAACAGACGTTTATTGTTTGTCATAAAAAGGCAGTACTGTTTTAACATATAATTCTCAAGCAGTAACGTATCTTCTCAAGTCTAAAAAAAGTGTGTAAGCTGGACCTTAATAAGTCCCTGGGACCTCCAATTGAATGGAGGTTTTTGTGGAATCCTGGGCCCATCTTGTCACAACATGGTTTCCACAATTGGCAATGCTCTTCTATCAACAAGAGTCAAAATCCTGCACAGACAGTATAAAACCTATTACCTCCGACCTCATTATATATCCTACTCATGTCTACAAATATTATGTTACCACAGGGAGGCAGCCCATAACAGATAACTTAGCTAGGAGGAAGTTTTCAGCCCCAAAAAAGCCAACCAAAAAAAACAAAAATACAGAAGAGTGTCCATTTGTCAGAATCCAGTGAAAATGCTGTATCAATTTACTAGGCAATAATTTCCTTAAGGGGCACCACTCCTAAGGGTCACCTGCAGGCTGCAGCACAATTACCAGTCACAGTTTTGGCAAGGAAAACTCATGAAAGGTCATCCTAATACCACACAAGCAGGATTTCCCCGTCGGGGATAGGGACCGAGAAAGTAACTTATGACAGAGCAGACATCCCAAACCATCTCACAATAACAGGGACCAGCTAGAACCTTTTATACCCAGACCTATTCAGAGTTGCCACCATGGTCAGTTCCTAAAATGCCACAATTGCCCAAATGTGCATGCTACACAGCGATTTTCGATGCTATAGTAAACAAACTGACTGTAATGGTGCTAAAATAGTGCTAAACATAATGATATAGTGCTAAAAAAAACGCACTTTCGTGTTATAGGTGGAAAACCTGAGCCCCTATCCTCCTCAGGGTATTTATAATAGTTATTCATAATTCTTACTTAGCGCCTATATTTTATATTTTTTTCACCTGGATCCTGTGTATTTACCTCTGCCTAAAATGCAATTACATCATATTACCAATTTCATATAAAAAAAAATGGTGTTGAGTAAATTGTAGTCAAGGGTGTGTTTTTAAAGTTTACAAATGTATGAAATGTATTGCAAATTTGCTAATTTTAATGAATACGTCCGAGAGGCCAATGAACGGGAAACAATCCTTTTGCCACCCATGAGTAGACTAGAAACGTGAACGATGAAATGGTTTTATGGGTAAAATCATGGGAATGAGCGAAAATTTTAAAAACATTTCTTTTTAGGGAAATGGTAGGAAAAATATAATAGAGAGAGAAAAAACTGTATGTGCAGAACCTCCAGAAAACGTAGAAAAGCTTGAAATTGTCCGAGTAAAAGGTATGATAGATAGGTAGTTAAATGTGAAGAAAATGATAGTGAATTATGATGCAATAGATTTACAAAAAAGTTAGGGAGTCGAGAAGAGCAAAAAATCAAGACGAAAGAATTGTGATTGGATTTTTTTTTCAGGATTACGATAGAAGCAAATGAAGATACTATCAGAGATAAAGTGTTTCAAAATACATATATTGTGTTGTAAAATAAATTTGTGTGTCTAATATAAGATTTTTTGAAAAAAAAGGCTATCAATTTGAAAAACCCTCAAAACAACAAATCCTGGAATACAGCCTTGGCTGCTTTTAGTATTTACTCAGGACTCCATCAAAACAAGAAGCACAAAAAAAATAAATGAGGAAAAAGTTTTAACACACCTCTCAGTACTATTATCTCTAATGTCAAACTGTAACTCACCTCCAATACTTTTGGACTAATTAAGTAAGTTAATCCTGTACTACCGGAACAAAACCAATAATTGTGAACTATTTTATTTAGACACAAGAGGTAATTTGTTGCGCAAACTGGTCATGCTTTTGTTCCTTGTTAGGATGTGGTACTCATGGTATAGAACATCTTGAAGGATAATTTCTCTGTTCCAAACAAACAATTAAATAGTTTAGTTTTGTATTTATTCATATTTTTTGGTGATACTTCTTCAAGCAGAGAGAAATTATAATAAAACAAAACTTGATTTTTTATTTTAATCAGTTGCCTGTTTTGGGTAATTTTATTTACATATTCAAAGAAATCCTTGCCTAGATAAAAAAAAAAAAACAAATCAGCAAACATTCTAGATGATGGGCTTTCAGTTTTTCCACCCAACATTGAAGGACTTACCCAGGGTATTTATATTCTTTTACAGTCAAATAAAAAAAAATCCCTTATTTTCTCCCATTTCTTTTATATTGAAGACTTTTTAAAGTAGGAAATTGGAAAACTACTGTCTGAAATGACGGGAACTGTCATTCTCGACTTTTCTTGTGTGCACAATTGGATAGTTCTTCTCAGGATTGTCTGTTGATATTTTCCAAATTTGATTGTGACATCATCATTTTTGTTAACATGGATACTCAAAAAGATAAAAATTTATATTGCCAGGAATGACTTGAAACACTATACTCTTGAAAATAAACATGAAAAAACACACAATTCTCTCTTTTGTCCTGAAATGAGTGATGGTTTGATGATTGCAACTCCAGTACAGGAATAATCCTAGCAATATTTGGAATATTCCCATCCACTGGTAGAATGAGAAAGTGTCCAAGAAAGGGTAGGCAACTTCTTAACAAAATAGGTTAGTGCAAATTAGTCAAGCATAGGTCAAGGAAACTTTCAGGAATGGATCTGAAAGTTCAAATGTGCTGGAGGAAGCATCCATTCCATCCCTTCCCCATCAAGAGAGCAATTTTTTAAGTGCCTGTTTTAGAAAATAGATCTATTCAATTCATGAGTTCGTTAAAATCAGTGTAAAAGCTAACTGCTTTGTACCACGTGCTTCAAAATCTTGAACACAGTTCCATGAATTTCAGCTTATGAAGTGATTTTTACTATGATAAATCAAACGCATTACTGTGCTGTGTTCTAGGGGGCAGGAATGCAACGCCCCTGCCAGATCCCAGTTTACAACCCCCCCCCCCTCCCTGCTAAATCAGCATGTTCAAAAATCTTGTCAAAACAAAGAGATCACGCGCCACACTGACCAATTCCAAGCTCCACAGAAACAGGAGTAGTTTCTTAGTATACCTTTGCGTACTATATGTCTTGTTTTTTGATTTTCAATCAATAATTTTCACTAATTAGCAATACTGGCACCAACTTTCCCCTCCCCCCCCCCCGGTTTAGACAAAATACACTCCATATTGTACAACCAAGAATACTAAACAGATAGCCCAACATTATTTCTCAAACTTGTCATGAATGTTGTTTTTCATTTTTTTGTATAGATACTTGCAGTAGAAACAAGAACAAGCCGTAGTACTAAAGGATAACACATTCTTACTCTAAGTAGAAAATCGTTAGACTGTAGGAAACTTCACTTATCCTAAAAAAATCTACATATGGCTTAAATCCTACGGAAATGTATAAGATGTGTTGCAAAACTAAAATCAACAAACATTGGACTTAAACCCAAACTAAAGGGATTATCAATGATCTTATGA
>JAPEVW010000664.1:0-61443 GCA_027921565.1 Artemia sinica | reverse complement strand
CTACTACTACCACACTACTCAATTTACAATACTGAAGGAAAATTTGAACTAAATCGAAGCACGCTATAAGTATACGAATTGTCAAAAGGATGTAACTCAGGAATTACTGAGTATATCAATTTGGAACTTACAGGAAATGATAAAGGAGATGATCAAAAAGGCAATATTTGGGGTCGGTCGAAAACAGGATCAGCCGCTTTGTGGCATGTTTGAAACAGGTTTTATGCGGCCATGCCCCATAGAAACAAAAATGAATTCTTGTCGAAAAGGGGCATGTTTAAGAGCTGACGTCACAAGACTTGTTTTGTTTCTTAAGCTAATACGAAGGTGATGACATGCCAATTCTAAACCAAAAACGACTCTATCGAAATGTGGCACGTATAGGCATCATGTCAAAAAACTGGTTTTTGTTCTATAAGCTAATATGAAACCAATGGCAAAAGTTCATTTGCATTGAATAATTAAGGGTTTGCTGGAATTCAGTGGTAGAGTAAGTACTTTGAAATAAAGATGGCAGTGAGAGATAAACCCCTTTTTAAAAAATGGATGTCTTTTCAACTTAGGATTTATAAATACCTACTTCTAAGGTGTAGAATGTACAAAAATAAAAGTAGACATTTTATTTGTAAATATATTTGTTTCCTTTATGTATAAATTATATTTTTTGGAAGGAGATTGTATAAAACATTTAGTTAAAAATTTTTGATGGTTTTCGTTCAAATAAGAAATTTTGTTTATCACTGGTTTCATATCAAGTGGGACTCTTGTTAAAACGGATTTAAATGGCCATGTTCACTGGAAAAGGGTGATTCTAACCCTCTAAATAGCTCCCTCTGGAGCTATTGTTTTATCCTTATATCCTTTCACTCTATACCTTCAACTCTGTTTCTACTTAGCCTTTGTGTCATTCCTATCTAGTATTCATTCATATAGAAAAAAAATTACAAGAAACGTTGAATCGATAAATACTTTATTTTAAATAAGAGATTATTTTATAAAATACATGGTTGTGTCTTCTTCCACTGTCAATCCATAGACACTTTGAGTGTCTGTTTTGTCGTTGTCGGGTAAACTTCGAAAGGTTAAATTTTCGTTGTTTTCTTTCTTCTTTCTTTTTTGTTTAGCACTGAGGACAGCTTGAGGGAGGTCCTTGTAGAAATATTTGCTTGTTTCTTCGTCATCATGGTTTGCCACTGGCTGACAAAATCCTTGTTTTTCTCACCTGTTTTGACTTTATTTTTCATTTTATTATTTTCTGATTAGAGAGCCTAAGTGTAGAAGTTTTAACTCCTATTTTCTATCTAAAATCTTGAATTTTGTACTTTTTCCTTGAAGAGATACGGTTTTATATGTTTCGTTCCCCATGCCCAATTGTAGCAAACAAAACCTAGAAGATTAGAAGAGGGCTTATTTGATCGTGAATCACAAATATTACTGACCTTTGAGAATAACCAAAGATTGGAGGGTAGCTAGCAATTGTTCCACGCCTCTTTTTACCCATATAATGACATATCAAAAATTTGGCATTATTAATTTGTTTTAAACAGTAGAAAGGTCCAATAATTTATCTTTGGGGAGGAAATGATCCCTTATAGTCCAAGAAGAAGGAACTACAAGTTACGCAGTTTGCCCACCGTTCACATATAGTATTTCTCATTGCAGAATAGGAAAAAAATTATAATGGGAAGTGGTATTTTTTGGTGGGAAGGGGGTCCTTGAGTGGTATAACGCCCTTCCGGGGAATAATTTTTCATGGTAAGATTCAGGGAATTTCTGAGCCAAATTTTACACAGAAAGCAGGAAAGGATTTCTTGTCAAAATTTGAAAAACAATCAGAAATTCCATTTATAAAACCAAGTTTTAAGCTTAAGAGAAACAAGAGCCATTTTAAATATGAGTGGAGCGGCTCCTTTCTCAACCCTTGCTCTTTAAGCTAGTCAGTTTTTGTTATCGTTCTATGACTCGTTCCTTTAGGAATGAGTCATAGAACACAAGGGCTGTTGAATTTGAAGTATTTTTACATAACTTGCTTTTCAAACAGTTCGTGGTAACGAACTGTAAGTAAGGAGCGACCCGGCTCAATGGTAACCGAAACTCTAAAAAACGGAATTTGGTACCAATAGATACATCAAAAGAATCAGATTTTAATTCTGATTTCAAATATATAAGTTTCATCAAGTTTTAATATTACTCATCAAAAGTTACGCGCCTGAGAAAATTTGGCTGGTTTTCGAAAAAAACGGGGAAAGACCCCCTAAAAGTATTGAACCTTAATGAAATTCACACCATCATATTTAGCGTATCAGAAAACCCTACTGTAGAGGTTTCAAGCTCCTATCTACAAAAATGTGGAATTTTGCATTTTTTGCCAGAAGAAAGATCACGGTTGCGTGTTTTATTTGTTTTTTTTTTCCCAGGGGTAATCGTATTGACCCAGTGGTCCTAGAATATCGTAAGAGGGCTCATTGGAATGGAAATTAAAAGTTCTAGTCCCCTTTTTAAGTGACCAAAAAAAATGGGAGGGCAGCTAGGCCCCCTCCCACGCTCATTTTTTTCTCAAAGTCACCCAATTAAAATTTTGAGATAGCCATTTTGTCCAGCATAGTCGAAAATCTAATAAATATGTCTTTTACGATGACTTAATCCCCCACAGTTCCCAGGGGAAGGACTGCAAGTTATGAACTTGCCCATTGCTTACATATTGTATTGGTTATTGGGAAGTATACAGACATTTTCAGGAAGAATTTTTTTCTGGTGGGGGGGGGGGGGGGCTGGAGGAGGGGCTATCTATTCTAATTAAACGGCCTTTGTGATTCAGGGGTTTGTGAATTAAAAAATTTTTAACTTTTAACGTAAAGAGCGTGGTATTGACTAAGGGGATAACCCCATCATATACGTAATAAAAAAAAAAAACAATAAAAAAAAACAAGCGATACGGCTTAATAGTAATCGAAACTTTTTAAAAACGGAACTTTGATGTCAATAAATGTATCAAAAGAATGGGCTTATAATGCTGATTCTAAATATATGAATTTTATTAAGTTTAGTATTACTCATCAAAGGCTACGAGCCTGAGAAAATTTACCTGATTTTTTAAAGAGGGGGAAACATCCCCTAAAAGTGAAAAAAATTTAATGAAAAATCACACCGTCAGATTCAGCGTATCAGAAAACCCTATAACATAGGTTTCAAGCTCATATCTGCAAAAATCTGCAACTGTGTATTTTTTGCCAGAAAAAAAATATACGAATATAGAAGTTCGTTACGTAAATTAATTTGTAAATTACGTCAGAACCAAATTTAGAGAGCCATTTAGCAAAAGAAAGTAAATTTTTTATGCAAATTTTGCTTACTTATTCAATGCCGGCGAGCCAAAATAAAAGCTGCATTAACTAAAAAACGATCAGAAATTAAATAAAAAAAACAAGTTTTTTAAACTGAAAGTAAGGAGCGACATTAAAACTTAAAACGAACAGAAATTATTCCGTATATGAAAGGGGTTGTCCCCTCCTCAACGCCTCGCTCTTTACGCTAAAGTTTTTATTGTTTAAAAAAAAGAGTTGTGAGAAAGTCAAACTTTAGCGTGAAGAGTGAGGCGTTGAGGAGGGCACAGCCCCTTTCATATACGGAATAATTTCTGTTCGTTTTAAGTTTTAATGTCGCTCCTTACTTTCAGTTTAAAAAACTTGTTTTTTTTTATTTAATTAGAGTAAAGAGCGAGGATTGAGAATGCGACTGTAACGGCAAAACTTCTGATCATTTTAAGTTAAAAACCTTGCTCTTACTTTCAGTTGAAAAAAGTTGTCTTTTCATTTGTTGAAAAGACATTTGTTTCATTTGTTGACGAACAGAAATTATTCCGTATATGAAAGGGGCTGTGCCCTCCTCAACGCCTCGCTCTTTACGCTAAAGTTTTTATTGTTTAAAAAAAAGAGTTGTGAGAACGTCAAACCTTAGCGTAAAGAGCGAGGCGTTGAGGAGGGCACAGCCCCTTTCATATACGGAATAATTTCTTTTCGTTTTAAGATTTAATGTCGCTCCTTATTTTGAGTTTAAAAAACTTTTTTTTTATTTAAAGGCTGCGAAAGCGGAGGGTTTGGGGGGCGGCAGCCCCCCAACTGTGCCTCCTAATCCCTGTACGTTTTAAGGTTCAACCTTGTAACTCAGCCTCTTTAACTCTTTAGAAAACGTAGTTTTTTCAAATAATTAAATTATATAAAAGGGGAAAACTGAGTTTTTTAAGTGGAAGTAATAAGCTTCTTTACAACCAAAATATTTGTCATTTTTTTTTACAATAAAGTAAAAAAAAACCTAAATATAATAAGGTAAAAGTCTGAATAGAATATAACGAAGTGGATTTTTGAATGAAATAAACAACGGTTTATCAAAACATAAATGAACCGGAATTGTCCTGCAAATAAAAAGGGTCATAGTTACAAACCTCTAAGTTTTTTATGCTAGTTTTTTTTTTCCATTAAGACTTTTCGTTACTCGTATCGGTTTTAAACAATAAAATTCGTGGTTTGTTTGGAGGAGATTCAATTATCAGAACATTTGTAATCGTAATTATTCTCAAATTCTCAACGTTACAACTATAATCTTCTCAACACATTTTTGGCATTTAATATCTTAGATGGTTTTCAATTGTTGAAGTTCTTGCACTAGCTTCGTTAAAGAAGTTTTGCTCTGTTATTCTGAGAGTTAATAAAATGGAAAAATCATTTATAAAAATAAAAACGAGTCATTTTAAATTTTAATTGTGAAGCTAAAACCTCACTTATCCTTTGCCACAGCTGTTTTAAAGCTATCTTTAGCAATTTGGTATTTTATAACATATAAAAACAGTAGGTTCGAATCATTATACTGTTTTAGCTGATTTATAGCTAATTGTTGCTGTTATCAACTAGTTTCTAAAGTTAATTTCATCCAAAGAGCATGTCCTTGCTTGTTCATTTTCTTCATAAATAATTTATTTATTTAATACAAAAATATAGAAAAATTGTGCGGAGAATATTTGTAAGTCGGAAAATATCGATTGGAGTAGTAATATTACGATAAAAATTTGTGTCTGCTTTGCCTAATAAGTCACAACTATGTATTTTTAATTTAAAGGAATAATATTAAGAGAAATTAAGTACGTGACAAAAAAAAATATTCTGTTTTTTTTTTTTTTGGAACACCTTTTTCGAACATTTAATTTGGCATCCAACGTCATTACCTTATAAAAAGGCTATTTCTAGTGAATGCAACAAATTTTTTGTCAGATGTAAATTTTATTAAATACTGGGGATATACAAAAATATATTTTCTTTTTAATTCCCACAATGTGACAAGAATTAAAACGCAAAAATATGGACTAAATTGCTCTGTTTCAACCTATGATTCCTAATCTGAATGTGTTCCAAAAAAGTATTTATATTTGAAAAATAACCCTTATAGATGGCATCTTTTACAAAGCATGAAACCAACCTATTCCATTGAACGAATTTACTTTTATTAAGATGAAAAATATATTTATTTTGAACCTATAATTACCTAATTTGATTGTCCGTTTTGAAAGTTCATCTTTAACCTAATAAGTCAAAACTAAAATAGAGATTACACAAAATAAAAAGGCCAAAAAAACGCCACAGCTTCTTTAAAGTCCTTTGCTAAGCAAAGGACATTATTAAAAAAATGTGCAACTTATAAAATTTCACTACAATCATTCAAAACCTTCATCCATTATTATGCATTATTTCGTTCTTCATTCATTCTTTCCAGTATTCTTCTAGGATCTTTCTGAATCCCTATGTCCCTGAAAATATTGTTATTAATTAATTAATCGCTTCAATAGTATAAGAAACTAAATATAGCATAAGGTAAAAGTCTGAATGCAATATAACGGAGTGGATTTTTGAATGAAATAAACAACGGTCATCAAAACATAAATGAACAGGGATTGTCTTGTAAATGAAAAGGGTCATGGTTACAAACCTCTAACCTAATTATGGTAGTTTGTTTTTTCCAATAGGACTTTTTGTTATTCGTATGTTTTAAACAATAAAATTTGTGGTTCGTTTTGAAGGAGAATCAATTACCAGAACATTTGTAATCATAATTATTCTCAAATTTTCTATTGCTCTTTAGCCCAAGCAACGAATCTATAACTATCTCCAAAAAATTAACTACTGATGTTTTCATATACTTTTACTTAGGCAAAGACGGGAGCTTTAATGGAAACCAAAACCCTCTCTCCCCAAAATATACATTTTATTTAGCAGAATGTTTCTGAAGTAACCCATAGATCTAAAAGGGTTCTGTTTTTTGTTTTTTTTTTTTTCTACTAAGATGTATTTTGGCATAAGGGCGGCGTATAGACAGAAATTCTCATAATCCAGATTATCATTTTATTTCTTTTTAACGTAAAATAAAACTAATTTGAAATTTAAGAAAGTAAAATCTAGGAGAAGCAGCAAGAACTGTCGCATTCTGAGATGATATAATGTCATAAAAAAATTAAATACTCTAACTAATGAGCAAAATAAAACATTTTTTTCTTATCGCTATTTATTTCTATCATTCTATCGAAGTTCCTAAATCAAAAATGTTTTAATACTGCGTCATATGTTTCCATAATATTATACGGATTTCATTGAGGGGGATAACGCAAAAGTACACTGAGGTCTTGTGCCATTGACAGGGAAAGTTAGAGTAACTCAATAACCGTTTTGTAGCCGCTTCTCTCTGTTGTAAAATTGTGTTTAATCTCATTGCCTCTGTTTCACATTTTCATGCCAAAAAAATGTATTCCTTAATGTTTAACATTATAAAAGTGTGGATGACTATGTCTGAACCAAAGGGCTATATCTGATCTAATCTTAAAGTACGAAGGACATCAAACTTAAAGCTTTTTTTCCTCCCCGGTTCCATCTTAGGTCTAATCAGTGGTTTCCTTGGGCGGTTCCTTGGGTCTTAGGCAGCTTTCTTGGATGTATTATAATTGTTTCTACGGTTCGCTTTGGGTTGTTATAACATTCTCAAGGTTAGAATCCCTGCTTAAAGCTTCACCAAACAAAGTATTTTTAAGTAAATTAAGTCTTTCAAATGAAAGCATTATTAGGACAATTTTTCAAGGGGAATCGTCCAAAAATATTTTAAGGGGGGATTTTCAGAAAGGATATAATTGTCTGGAGAGAATTTTACGGGGGGGGGGGTGGTAGTTTACATGAGACAACTTTTCAAGAACAAGTTTCCCGTGAATGAAGTGAATTTTTTCATGAAGAGAAAACCAGATTTAACGGCATTATTTGAAAAATGATCAGAAACTTAATAAAAAAAAGTAAGGAGCAGCCCTAAACTGAAAACAACGGGAAATTATTTCATATATAAGTGAGTTTGACTATTTGTCCCCAACTTTTTAAGAGTGACTCCTGAAACCCAAAGGGTAACGTAAATTAAGATAAAGGATGCTGCACTAGATCCTTAAGGTCCATCCCGGCGGTGCTGATCTCCGTCTCAAGGCCTTTCAGCCAGAAAGTGCAAGGGGGGATGAAAGCCAGCCACCCTAGGCTTTCGCACACCTTTCCTGTTTACCTTCCCCAGATTTCTCCAGGTACCCATTTGGAGCTTGGTCAACTCTGACTGAGCTTACTGAATCACGCCACACTAAACCCCGTCCCAAACCAAATAATTGGATAGACTAGGATTCGAACCCTCACCCTTTCGGACAAGGGATCCTAAATATAGCGCACCAATCCACTCGGCTAGGAACCCAAAGCGTATGTAATTAGGATAAAAAGCTCTTTTAAAAGGACCAAAAACAACTATCATAAATAGCGAGGTATCGAGGAGCAGGTAAAGAGCAAAGTTTCACCCCCCTTATTCATGGAATAATTCCTGTTCTATTTTAGTTTTAATCCTGGTCCTAATTTTCAATTGAAAAAACTTTTTTTTAATTTAATTTACACAAAAAAGAATGGACAGTTCATAGAATAAAAATAAGCACAAACTAGAAATTGAATCTTTGAATATGGCCATGTATTGTACTTGTTTGACAACCAACTTTTAGAACTAGGGCAATTATGTGAACAATTTAGAGAGCATTAACTTGAATAAGTAAGTATCCTTACAGCTAGTATTGAATCTGAATGAGTTCTTGACCTATCAGATATATTTGGCAAAGAAAAACTCGTATTTATAAGAGTCCCAAAGTTAATATTAACTTTGTTTTGGGGACGGTGCGACTTCAAAATTATAATTGCTGCAAATGTTAACCATAATTGAATATACCTTACAATACATTTAGGCTGTATTGTTTGACGTCAATAAGCCACTTACTGTTGACCTACTACAAAAAACATATACTATATTGCTTTTTGACTCTTTGAAAGACGATAACAGTTGACAAAATAGATGGCTCTTATTGAATTGCTATATAATCAATAGAAAAATTCGTGAATCTAAAAAAAGGCATTTTGCCTATGCCCGTAGATGCATTCATCAACATTATTTAAATCTAATCAAATTGGGTTGAGTGTCTCGCTTTATTTACTATGTTTTATGGCACAGATAAAGGAATAGTATTACTAGCATTACAACTACCTCTTGGTACGTTATAATTCATTCATTTACAAAGAAATTGAAGCTTAAAGACTAATAAAACAGTGGAACTTAAACAGTAAAGAAATTGGAGCGAAGAAACAGCAATATTATAAAGTTGATATGTATTTATTATAGTCAAATTTTATAGAAGAATAAAACATACGCATTTTTAAATGTTAATAAATAACTCTTAATGTGGCAACATTAATTGAATCTGCTTATTCCAAAAAGTTCATTAAGTGGACACACGCTTTTGAAAGCATCGCGGGATCTATTGTTTCATTGCTGTAGTTAATTATGAAGAAAAGAACTGGATAAATAATGCTTAAAGGAAGCTCCTTAGAATCTATTACTTATTAAAATATAATCCTGACATGGTAAAAAAAAAACGAACAAAGATAGGACTAAGCCTGAAAACAAACAAAAATAAGATGTACATGGTTTTTTCCCTTAGAATTGATAGTAGAAAGTTAAGATGACATCAACTCATTGAGCTGTGAAGGATTTTCTATATTTAGGACTTAGGAAAAAGTTGTCCCCTGGTATTGGAGGATTAACATAAGGGGTTCACCACTTTTAAAGGCAAAGTGGCGCAAAGGGGTTGCTATGCCACTTACTGGAGGGGGAGATCCCTCGTCGGCCAAAATAGTGGGATTTCCGTGGTTACTCCAACGGTTCCGTTCATACTAGCGTGATCGGATGGGCCAGGGCCACTTTTAAAAGCCAAGGTTTACCGATAAGATTTCTAACTATCTCTTTAGACTCAACCTAGGCTGAAAAGTTAAAAGAGTACATAGTATAAAAAAAGGTCTTACTGTATTCACTTCACGCTGTATAAGAACTGATTTAAAAAAAGACTCTTTCTCCCAGCCCGCTCCGCTAGACGGGTGACTGCGACATGGGGTACGGGGTGGTAAATTAATTCTTCCAGCCAATCCTAGGTCTTTGCCAAGAATGGCAAAGATTTGCAACTTATCTCACAGTCAGTCACTTAATTGAGGTTAGTAATGAACCAGGAGAAACCAAAAATATTCTCAAGAAGAAAGCTATCACCAAACTCCTAGGTGATGACATCTTGCAAACAGCTATAACTCAACTATCTTCCATCAAAAAGGACATAGATTCCACATCAAAGCTAGTTAAGCCTGTTGACTCAACTGCTAATCAAATCGACGCCATTGCCCTAGTCAAAGGCAAGAAATCTAAGAAAAAACGGCAAACTTTCCATCCCAGTCCAAAATTACCACCAATGATAATTCGTCGGCTGAAGAAGAATTTCAGTATTCAAATCAAGCAAATGATGAAACTTCGACCACAATGGATATTTAAATGTATACTATGCAAGATTTTACGTTTCTCACAAAATTATCACTGTGCAATAATGTTGTTTTAACTATTACGATGACCAAAATAATTTGCGCAACAACCCCTTAGCTAGCCCTGATAGCCCCTTAAGCCGTTTTAACTGTCAATATCTCGACACTAGATTTTGTAAAAAATGTAAAACCAAAGCTAATGGAAGAGACAAAACTTAATATAATCTGCTTTAACATCAAAAGCATAAGAGATAAGTGGACTAATTTTAAAGATTTAATTTTAATTAATGGTTACTGCCCTTTCGACGTAATTGGAATAACGGAGACGTGGCTTTCAGAAATTGATGATACTAATGAATTTTCCCTCCCTGGCTTTCAAGCTATTCATATTGAAAGAAAATTAACCAAGTCCTCTTTTGGCATTTCTCTTTACATTCACCAGGCTATTACACTGTGAATCCTTATTCTCGCAACCTATAAATAATAGATGCATTTATTCAATAATTGTTGATATAAGTGTTGACGACAATTCTTTTATTTTTTCATTGTTTTATAAACCACCCTCATTTCCGACACCTTTCTTTTGTAATCTTTTTGATGACTTTTCTAGTTTTATTAATTTACCACAAAAGAAGGCAATAGTTTTTGGGGACTTCAATTGTAATTTACTAAATGTTAGCAGTAATAATGATTGTGATACCTTCTTTGAAACATTTACCTCAAGTGGTCTTCTTCCGACAATCCTTTTTCCTACTAGAGTTGATCCTATGAGGTCTACCACTACTGTAATTGATAACATTTTTGTAGCCACTTCCTTGGGAAACTACCTGTCCTCCAAAATAATATTCTATGACCTGTCAGACCACTTTCTAATCTATCTCTCCCTACCCTTCCAACCAACTATTAAACACCCTAGAACTAATATCCCTACGTCTAATAGGATATATAATATTGTGAATATGAACCGGTTCACGGATCGTCTGAAATAATTTGACTGGTCAAAGGTTTTGGATTGTCAGGATGTTAATTCAGCCACAAATGGTTTTACACAGGGACTGAGTGATCTTATCAGTTCAACCTTTCCAGTCTGTAAATCAAACCGAAAAACTACCTATATACACCCCTGGATGTCCAATAGCCTGATAATCTCTTCATATTGTAAAAATAACCTATATAAGTTAGCTTGCAAAACCAGTAGCGTTATTGACCTAACTAATTATAAAACTTACAAAAACTATATACAAAACTCTTCCGTGAAGCAAAAAAAAAAATAATATTATTCAAAAATCACTCACTGCAAAGGGAACTTGCGAGGAAAATTACACCATCATATTCAGCATATTTGATAACCCTACTTTATAAGTTTCAAGTCCCTATACACCATAATACGGAATTTTACATTTTTACCACAAGAAAGATCTCGAATGCATGTTACTTTGTTTCTTTAATTTCTTCCCCAAGGGTGACCAAATGGAAACAGTGATCGTATAAGCTCAGAAGACGGTTCATATACCATCGATGCCAAACAAATTGGGCGCAATATAATCAACTTCGTGACAAAGCTGTTTTAAAGTATAAAAAGGTGGACTTGCCCTTATCGAAAGTAGAATACTTTTGAAACTTCATTTGAAAGGCCATTTCTTGGCCAAACATCAACATTTTGACACTCCTGACAAGCCAAATTTTGTTTCGAATTTTGCTTCAAATTTGACATCTTTCAATGCAAAGCAGCTAGTTGCTCTTCCCTTTCTCGAACAGCAGCAAGTTCATGAAAATGAATAAGGTCAGTTTCCTTATAATTTTTTGATACGATAAAATAATGCTATTGGGCATTACGCGCTACCTAATAATCGAGCTACCACTAGTGCTACCTGGGTTTTGTTGGGGTGATATGAGAAAATGGGCTAAAATTTACCGACAACTAAATAATCTAGCATTTCATTTGTGGTTTTTTGCAAACTGTCAGTGAGAACTGCGTCCTAGAAATATTTATGGCGCTTGGGTCGGTTGCAACCTGACCAAGAGGTATCTTATTGCTCTGTTCTTGGGTATTATTATTTTGTTTGAAAAAGTATGTGATGCGTGCAAACAATTTTTGCACAGAGCAGGAAAGACCCTTTCTTGGCCCACTAGTGCTACCTGGGTTTTGTTGGGGTGATATGAGAAAATGGGCTAAAATTTACCGACAACTAAATAATCCAGCATTTCATTTGTGGTTTTTTGCAAACTGTCAGTGGAGAACTGCGTCCTAGAGAATATTTATGGCGCTTGGGTCGGTTGCAACCTGACCAAGAGGTATCTTATTGCTCTGTTCTTGGGTATTATTATTGTGTTTGAAAAAGTATGTGATGCGTGCAAACAATTTTTGCACAGAGCAGGAAAGACCCTTTCTTGGCCCACTAGTGCTACCTGGGTTTTGTTGGGGTGATATGAGAAAATGGGCTAAAATTTACCGACAACTAAATAATCCAGCATTTCATTTGTGGTTTTTTGCAAACTGTCAGTGGAGAACTGCATCCTATAGAATATTTATGGCGCTTGGGTCGGTTGCAACCTGACCAAGAGGTATCTTATTGCTCTGTTCTTGGGTATTATTATTGTGTTTGAAAAGTATGTGATGCGTGCAAACAATTTTTGCACAGAGCAGGAAAGACCCTTCCTTGGCCCACTAGTGCTACCTGGGTTTTGTTGGGGTGATATGAGAAAATGGGCTAAAATTTACCGACAACTAAATAATCCAGCATTTCATTTGTGGTTTTTTGCAAACTGTCAGTGAGAACTGCGTCCTAGAAAATATTTATGGCGCTTGGGTCGGTTGCAACCTGACCAAGAGGTATCTTATTGCTCTGTTCTTGGGTATTATTATTTTGTTTGAAAAAGTATGTGATGCGTGCAAACAATTTTTGCACAGAGCAGGAAAGACCCTTTCTTGGCCCACTAGTGCTACCTGGGTTTTGTTGGGGTGATATGAGAAAATGGGCTAAAATTTACCGACAACTAAATAATCCAGCATTTCATTTGTGGTTTTTTGCAAACTGTCAGTGGAGAACTGCGTCCTAGAGAATATTTATGGCGCTTGGGTCGGTTGCAACCTGACCAAGAGGTATCTTATTGCTCTGTTCTTGGGTATTATTATTGTGTTTGAAAAAGTATGTGATGCGTGCAAACAATTTTTGCACAGAGCAGAAAGACCCTTTCTTGGCCCACTAGTGCTACCTGGGTTTTTGTTGGGGTGATATGAGAAAATGGGCTAAAATTTACCGACAACTAAATAATCCAGCATTTCATTTGTGGTTTTTTGCAAGCTGTCAGTGGAGAACTGCATCCTAGAGAATATTTATGGCGCTTGGGTCGGTTGCAACCTGACCAAGAGGTATCTTATTGCTCTGTTCTTGGGTATTATTATTGTGTTTGAAAAAGTATGTGATGCGTGCAAACAATTTTTGCACAGAGCAGGAAAGACCCTTCCTTGGCCCACTAGTGCTACCTGGGTTTTGTTGGGGTGATATGAGAAAATGGGCTAAATTTACCGACAACTAAATAATCCAGCATTTCATTTGTGGTTTTTTGCAAACTGTCAGTGAGAAACTGCGTCCTAGAAAATATTTATGGCGCTTGGGTCGGTTGCAACCTGACCAAGAGGTATCTTATTGCTCTGTTCTTGGGTATTATTATTATTTTGTTTGAAAAAGTATGTGATGCGTGCAAACAATTTTTGCACAGAGCAGGAAAGACCCTTTCTTGGCCCACTAGTGCTACCTGGGTTTTGTTGGGGTGATATGAGAAAATGGGCTAAAATTTACCGACAACTAAATACTCCAGCATTTCATTTGTGGTTTTTTGCAAACTGTCAGTGGAGAACTGCGTCCTAGAGAATATTTATGGCGCTTGGGTCGGTTGCAACCTGACCAAGAGGTATCTTATAGCTCTGTTCTTGGGTATTATTATTGTGTTTGAAAAAGTATGTGATGCGTGCAAACAATTTTTGCACAGAGCAGGAAAGACCCTTCCTTGGCCCACTAGTGCTACCTGGGTTTTGTTGGGGTGATATGAGAAAATGGGCTAAAATTTACCGACAACTAAATAATCGAGCATTTCATTTTTACCGACAACTAAAATAATCTTCAATAGAGTATAGAACTTTTTGCTACTGTATATTACCTTTAAAGTACTTTGGACAAACTAGGCAGACGATTCAATAATAAAGAGATTCAGTGTGCTTAGCCAGAGTGGTGTCAGATATAAATAAAAGTACAAAGTTGTTAACTAGTGAAAACCCATTTGGCAATAGTATAGAAAAAAGAAGTTTTTGTTCGAGAATGATTATATTTTAAATTAACCCTTACTTTGATTATTATTTTCTTGGTATAAAATTCATATCTAACATCACCCTGTTGTCACTTCCCCGCCACGTTGAGGCGACACTGATAGTACTTTTGATTTTGTTTTTATTTTGTGAAGTATATACGTATTATTAAAAAAAATACGCATTACATAGTTATACATTTAAATAAAATCAAAAGTACAAGGGAAGGCCCACCACCACAACTACCAATGAAGCTGTAAGCGATAAAACTGTAATCAAACTGTAAGCAATAAAAAGAAAAATAATGACCCTTTGAATTTCAGCTTAGGCATTCCTTTTGAATTAGATATAAAAACGAAATTTGTTTTGTCGGTTTCTTTTTTGGTCGTTACTGTTGTTAATTTTCAGCTCATGACAGCTTTGGGTAAAAAAGAAGACAAATGAAGAATTAGAAAATTATAATGCTTGAGAACATTGAATCAACCGTGCTGAACCACAGTTGAAAAAAAAGTGGAAGATAACAAAATTAGGCAATATTCTAAAGCTAATCTTCAAAACTCTACTAAAATCAAATGTTCTATTCGTGGATAAGAAATACTAATTAGTAATGAATCATTATTGCAACTTAACATAAGTTCTATTCTTTGATTCTGTTTCATAGTTTTTACTTCTTATTTCAGTTCCCTTTCAGTTTGAAAAAAATATATGATAATAATTGTAAAATCATCTTGATTTCTGGAATAAAATACTATAATATGCGAATAAAATATATTTCTAGAGTAAAAAATTTAGTTTTTTCCTAATGCAGTTTGTATGTTCCCTGCATGTTTTGCAATATTCATCTCACCTCGCTCACTTCCCAGAATATTTGAATAGTTTCATAATACAGCGAATAATTTCATAATACAGTATAGTCTACAACGAATAAAGACAAACTGAAAAATAAATAGCCAATAAATACAAACTGTCGATTAGAAAAGCACCTAGAAACTACAAACTAAAAAGCTCTTAATAACCATGCAAAAAGAAAAATCGAGAAGAGAGGGAGGAGAGAGAGGAGGAGGAGAGAGAAAAATAGATATTACTTCAACTCATGGTGAAGTTGGAATCAATTATATGAAAACAAATTTAGTAGCTTTAGCAGTTGATTTCAATCTTTTATTATGACCCAAGCACCTATAATATAAAACACACAATAAGCAAAGCAAAGCACATGAGGTAGCATTAACACTTGCAAAGGGAAAGCACATTCGGGCTAAGAAGGTAATAGTACATATTGCTTCTTCTCGATTAAGCTGTCTATAGAGAGGTGGTCGAAGAGTTTGGTCTAAATCACTCATAAATTCATCTTTTTGATGGGTTTTACAATTCTCTCGTGGCTTGTTTGATGAGCTCTGATGATAGGAGTTTCAGACCGGTGTTCAAGGCTAGTCTGGAGTGCTGGTTGTGCAAATCGGGTTTATTACTGCATTATAAAATGGGCACGTTTGCTTAGGAGTGCATGGTTCATATGGATGGGAGGAGTGACGTGTTGGTGTTATGACAAGAGGCAAAGCACTTGGCTTAGAGGCAGAGGTGATCCCATCTTGGGCAATTCGTACCTCTTTTCTAGTCCCTTTTTCTAATGCTTCATTGGGACCTAGATTACTACTCCTTGGGCACTACACTTCTGATATTACTTCAAGTTGTGAAGGATAGGGCTGGGATATATGAATCCAGTTTGTCCTTAGCAAGGGCCCGGCTGCTCTTCTTAAAAAGTATGAACTTGGATTATCGCTAAATAGCATTAGTGAAATATATTAAAAATTCATCCTTGAACAAGGAATCTAAAAGACAAAAACTTTTTATTGTACATTCAAGTTTTATTAATAAATAATTTAAAAACATTATTAAAACACATTATTCATAGGGCACTGAAATCAATATTATATATGTGAGAAAGGGTATTTTAAACCCGTCACTATCACTTAAGTGTTTTCTGACGTTTCAATACCTCGATGTTGGAACCTTTGGTCCTGGGTTTTTTCTTCAGATAAATGTCTTTCCTTGTTTCTTTTCTTTTGAGTTCTTTAATTATCTCTTTCCCATCTGTGGAAATGATAAATTATCTCTTAATATTGGCTGCGCCATTTTTCATTTCTTTAACTGCGTAGTTTGTTAAAACCACAAGGTTTTAATTGCGCAGTTACGGGTGACCCATCATAGCTAAAGTTACTTTCAGATAACAAGTTTGGTCCGTATTGTCGAGGGGTGAAAGAAAGGGCATAAAGCTGATTCATTCGAAGTAAGTTGGCTCGATACATTTGAAGTAAGTTGATTCATAATCTTGGACTTTTTAGCCTAGGTGGAGTCCGGCAGCCTAAAGAAGGGCTGAGATTATATTATTTGCAGTAGGAAAAGAGTTGCGAGACATACCGTCATTTACTACATAGACAGGGGGTCCGTTTACCCTCTGATGAGATAGTTAGAGATTTTAGTGGTGACTCAGTGTGGGTGCATTCTTGGTATAGAGTTTAACCGTTTGACCATTCAATCACGTTACCATACCCTGGAGCATGGTATACCGTACAAAAGGTACTAACATACTCTATATTTACGGAACAGTAGTGGTAAGCGCGAGCATTCCATTACAATATTTGTCGCCAGAGAGACTTCCCCTCTAGTAAGTGATGTAGCACCATTTTTTTTGCGCCAATATCTGGTGGCAGTCGTGGCTTACCACTAGAAACCCAATATGTATTATTATTATTTGAACAGTGGGAACATACCATTTCCTTGGTAGAACGTGATAGTCCAAGGCAAATCACGCCACCGTGTCACTCAATGGTTGGCAAACGACACCTTTCTGGCACAAACTAGCATTCCTAAGGCATTTTCAGACATTTTCCACAAAAGAACCATATAAACTAGACTTAAACTTAAAGAATTATACACTACATCGTTTAAACTTAAAGAAAATTCCCAATAGCGTTTCTTCTGATGATTTGTGACAAAATACGCCAGCAGGGCACAATGTACCTTTCTAGTGGCAACATCTGGTACCCGTCATCATCACTTGAGCGTTTTCTGGCGTTTGGATATCACAGTATATATATATTTTTTATTTGAACAGTGGGAACATGCTATTTCATTGCTAGAACGTGATAGTCCAAGGCAGTTCACTCCACCATGGCACTCAATGGCTGGCACAAGTTACCCTCTGGAGCAAACTATTATTCCTAAGGTATCTTCAGACATTTTCTTGGTAAAAATGATGCTTCCAAGTGTATTTTGGTAATTTTTCGTTTAAAGAGTATGATTTAGGATGTTTAGTTGTGCTATTTCGCGGTATAGCTTGCCCGTATCACCTTTGTTGGTGTTTCAAAGAGAATTTTGGAAGAAGTTGCTTAATTTGCTGTTTCTTGGTTTGGCTCGTCAGCGTTAGCTTTTTTGGTGTTTCCAAGTGTGTTTTGGAAGTTTTTCGTTTGAAACGTTAGATTTAGGATGTTTAGTTTCACTGCTTCGTGGTTTAGCTTGTCTGTGTTAGCTTTGTTGGTGATTCCAAGTGTTTTAAGTTTTTTGTTTGAAACGTTTGATTTAGGATGTTTAGTTTCAATGTTTCGAGGTTTACCTTGTCTGTTTTAGCGCTGCTGGTGTTTCCATGAGTATTTGGAAGTTTTTCGTTTGAAACTTTAAGATTTAGGATGTTTAGTTGTGCTCTCTCTTGGTTTAGCTTGTCAGTGTTAGCCCTCTTTGTGTTTCAAAGAGTATTTTGGAAGAAGTTATTTAGTTTTTCTGTTTCGTGGTTTAGCATGTCTGTATTAGCTTTATTGGTTTTTCCAAGCGTTTTCTGGAAGTTTTTGTTAGAACAAATGATTTAGGATATCTAGTTGTGATTTTTGCGGTTTAGCTTGTCTGTGTTAGCTGTGTTGCTAATTCTAAGTGTGTTTTAGAAGTTTTTCGTTTATAACATATGATTTAGGATGTTTAGTCTTGCTGTTTCGTGGTTTAGCTTGTCTTTTTAAGCGTTTTTGGTGATCCCAAGCGTATTTTCAAAGTTTTTTGTTTTGTGTGTCTGACTGTGTTTGCCTCTCTCTGTGTGTTGGTGTGTCTGACTGCGTGTTTGTGTATGTTTTTCTATTTAGACACAGCAGAGCCTACAGAAGTACCTACAGGATCTTGCTTCGCATTCACTACATGCAACTGCTTAACAGTTCTTACATATGAGCTGCATGTTTTCTGGCATCTGTTTTCGACATTTATAACAAGTGGCTCTTCTGTCCTGCATTAAAAGAGATTCAAGTACCTGGACAGCAAATTTGATTCTATGTTTATTCATTAGTTCAATAGTTTTCTTATTTACCATTTCAGTATCCTCGTTATATAAATCTATGAATTTCTTCGATAGCGTAGATCTTCCTTTTGACGTCTTGTACTTAGAAGGTGATGGAAGATCAATTGACATTGCGCTTCCCAAATAGGTTATTTCATTTGTATAGTCTTGGGCATATTTGACAACAAGAAGCCCACAGCTTGAAGAATCTACTTGTGGAGCTATTCTGCACGAGTCAAGTTCAAGTTCTATGTAGCGTTTATCCACTCCCTTCATCAGATTTTTTAGGTTGGAAAGAACTAGCCTCCCGTGAGCGTGGTTTAACGGCTTCTGGCTATCAAGAAGATAGAAAGTTTTCTTGGAGAAATCACATATTCCCAAAATGAAATGATTCTTGGACTTCGTATTCGTTATATCACACATATTGACACACAATGGAACAAACAAAACACTGCAATCATTCGAAACATCACTAAAACTCTCTCTAGGCGTATCTGGGTAAGTATTCAAAGCATCAATACTTGTCAAGTTGAAAGTAGAGTAGCTATCGATAGTTCTTGCTGACGCACAGCTAGAAGTTACAAGATTCACGAGGTATGAAACAATTCCAGTTGTGAGCCAAGTATCAGGCGTCAGCAGTGATTCAAGGTCTTGAAAGAAAATTGGGAAACACGTCTGTGTCCCTCAAGGGAAAACCAGTAGCTCTCCACCAATCTAGTTTCTCTGCGTTTTCTACGATAGCAGAATCGGTAGATTTGACCACTATTCCAAAAAGCCTTTTTAAATGCTGGATCACTTGCTTTGCTTCGTCATACAAATCACTTATGGGCCCTTTAAAAGCGTAACCATGACAAAGGGCTGTAGGAATTATAGACTGGTTAGCTTCAACACGAAGATTCGGTCTCCTTACCCTTTTTGGGGTTTCACCAGTTGAGTGGGGCTATGCAGCCTTTTTCGAACAGACTTCACAAACTGTACATCTTCCGCTTGCTTTGCAACTTTTGAATTATGATTCCCATCAGAGCTTTTCGATTGGGGTTTGAACTCTTTTTAAGTGAAGCTACTTCAATAATTTCTTTTTTTTCATTTCTGAAACCCGTTTCGAATGTATTCTGCTCCCTGCTTGTTTTCAAGTCAGCTTTCGCAGTTTCATTAATTGACGGTGAAAAACTCCCCTCATTCTGATCATCACTATCAGCAGTAGACGACAATTCCTTGGCTGCTAGAGAATCTGCTGCAGGTTTAATATTGTAACAGTCCTGAATGGTTAATGAGCTTTTTATTCCAGGCCTCACGTGCCTTTTAGATCTCCCCTTCACGTTCTTGAGTGTTTTCAGCTGTATAACTGATTTTTCTGTTACTAGTGCATGTCCTCGAGATCTTAAAACTGCTAGTTTGCAAGGACATGCAGAGATTCCAAAATTACAAGAACAATCATAAACTTCAACCCAAACTATTCCTCTTAGCACCCTTTGTCACAATTTTATTTCCTCTAACAGCGATTGTTTTCTGTTCGTGGTGTCACAACATTAACCTTCTTTCTAGTCAGATTTGAAACAAGATACACTTGCTTTTCGTTGCAAAATGTAACATGTCCCTTTCTCCATAGAGTTTCTGCTATGTCAACTAAACCACTTTGCTGGCGGTCTTCTCTTGTCGTATTTATTTCGCAAAAGGAATCTGATGCATCTACTTCTTGGACCATACGCAGAAACATTTCATTCCTCGATTCAAGTGGATCTTCTTCCTTCTTGATATGAACTACGTTTTCCTTATGTGCCTTCTCAAGGAGTCTATAATCTCCTATTCCCTTATATCCTCGAGACACGTGTGTATAATATTCATCGTCTAAACAAAGAAGGCCCAAGATACATCTGTCCATTGGTATATCTCGCTTTTGTTGTATAACTCTTTTCATCACAGCATTGAATGACTCTGCGGTATTGTTGGTTATTCCGGAGACTGGATTAAAATCAGGAATCTGGGAAACGATGAAGGCACAATCATACTTCAACATGTCAGATTCCAGATTATCTCGAAAGTAGGTAAATGCAGGGATGGACCATTTCACGAGCCTGTCAGTTCTTATTTGGTAGTACTCATCTTCACTTTTTGATCTTAGCAACTGAAGAATATCTTCTTGAACTACCTTGATGTCTTCTTTAGATGCCCCCATTTTCTGAAGTGCATGTTTTGCATTGATCCGATAGTGTAGCCAGCAATGAGCAGCCTGAATATGAGGAAATATTTTTTTTTCTCGCAACCTCTATACCCTTTTCTCTATCACTCACAAAAGAATTTTGCGGTGAATTGATGCTTGGTGCTTTCTTCATTAGAACTATAAACAGCTCTTCGTGCGAATCAGCTGATCTATTTGTGTGAAGTAAAAATGCAATTGGAATCAGAGGTGTTGTCCCCTTATGGTCGAAGTCAGGATGTCGGAATGTCAGAGCTGAAACCCAGTAATTTCCAATGTTATATTTGGTATCATAATAGAACACTATCGGGATACCGTGTTTTACAAAGTAATCAACCTCTAAGATGGCAAATTCTGATATACAGGTGACGGCTGCTTCTCCTTGCCCAAAAATTTTTCTGTCACAACAAAATCAGTTTCCGTCATAAGATATCGAATCATATTACATGTGTCTTTGGATATCATGCTTTTTCTGGCCAAAGAAAAGGCATCCTTTACCTGCCGCTGACTTCTTGGAACATTTGTCTGCAGCTCATTCACTGTCTTGCTAAACTCGTTATGGAAATGTTCTCGGGGCGTCATTGTTGTGGTTTTTGCTACATTTTTGGCTCTTATTAATACAGATTTCTCAGAAGGAACAAAAGGGATAGCTTTTATTCCTTCTTTCTTTTTATGGTTTCCATGGGGGTCACAATTGGATTTTCTGTCACAAGTACCAACATAATGAATCACCGTATATAGGCAGTGCTCAAGGGGACAGTTGAATGCACATTGCTCATATCGAAAGATATATCTCTTCAAATCAACCCATCTTGCCTTCAATCATCCGTTGATTAACTCTCTTTCTGAAGTTTGGATGAACAGAGGGTACAGATACTGAGTGTCCCCCACTACTTCTGCTATAACGGTAACCATCGGCCTTGTAGTCTTGTAAGTATTCAAAACTATCTGAATATACTAAAAAAAATACTATCTGCAGTAGGATAGGCTGGAACTTTGTTCTTGCAGAGTCTAAACTTTGATATACCAGTTTCGTGAGCGGTCCTTAAGATTATGGCAGCCTCAGTAGATCTAAGTGCCGATTTCTTGGTTTCGTAAATATGTGGGTCCACTGGATTAGGAAGTGAGGCGCCATGTATTGTTTGAATTACACTTGGCCGATCATTTTGAAAATCTTGTACTTTTTTGGACAAAAAACAAACATTCAGAGAAGGCTTATTAAAAGCCGATTTATTTTTCTCAGGCTGTGTACTATAAATCTGTGTTTCGTAAGAGCCCTGGTAATTGTCTTCACATAATTCATTGGCTATGTATACCGTTTTGTTAACGTTACTTTTTTGTTCTGGGTTTCTTTTATTGTTTTCATCATAGGCGTCATTAATCTGGAACTCATTTTCTACTTCCAGTCGAAAACATTCCACCATATTCTCTTGGTAGTCAACCTTTTCCATGTCCTTGCACTCTTTAGTGTCCATGCACTCTTTAATGTCCATGCACTCGTTAATTTCCATGCACTCCTTGAACTCCATGTCCAGCTTATCATTTTCAAAGTTCCCTTCGGTATCAATCACTGGATTAGGAAGTGAGGCGCCATGTATTGTTTGAATTACACTTGGTCGATCATTTTGAAAATCTTGTACTTTTTTGGACAAAAAACAAACATTCAGAGAAGGCTTATTAAAAGCCGATTTATTTTTCTCAGGCTGTGTACTATAAATCTGTGTTTCGTAAGAGCCCTGGTATTTGTCTTCACATAATTCATTGGCTATGTATACCGTTTTGTTAACGTTACTTTTTTGTTCTGGGTTTCTTTTATTGTTTTCATCATAGGCGTCATTAATCTGGAACTCATTTTCTACTTCCAGTCGAAAACATTCCACCATATTCTCTTGGCAGTCAACCTTTTCCATGTCCTTGCACTCTTTAGTGTCCATGCACTCCATGCACTCCTTGAACTCCATGTCCAGCTTATCATTTTCAAAGTTCCCTTCGGTATCAATCTTTTCTGACACCTTTGCTTTAAAGTGTGTTTGGTAACCATCCTTATTCATTTTAACTCCCTGTTGTTCATCTTCATCTGTGGATTTGCACATTGTACTTACCATTTTGAGCTCACATTCTTTCAAATACCTCTTATTTCTTCTTTCAAGCTTGAGAATTTCATTTTTTTCTTTGTATATGTTGATGGATGTGCCACGAGAGCCTCTTTTCTTCTTGTTTTGACCCATCATCCGAATAGAAATTACGAGTGAAACTAAAAAGACACGTATTTCATTGTCTTAAAAACTACATCCACGAGTCTGTGAAAGGGGATCCAAACTAAATGAGTAAAGCATTACTAGAGAGCAGTTGGATGTCAAATCCCCCTAAAAAAGGGAACGAAACTGCTTCTCTTTCAATGGCTTGGAACTTTGCTCAAAAAAATTCAAATGAATTTACTGAAAAAATGTGCATTGTTAGTTTATCGTTTTATGTTATAACGTTGATCCTTACTTTCAGTTGAAAAACATTCTTTTTTTAAATTTGTTTTCTGATCGTTTTTCTAATAATGCTGGTAAATTTTCAATAATACATTAAAAGTACAGTAAAATAAAACAGTTTTTTGTAATAAAAATTACAGGGAAATAAACACTTAAACCGCTGAGCTTCCTGGAATTAATGTTCATTATTTTCAATAGTTCCTTACAGTTATACGGACTATTATATTGATTTTACACTTTTTGTCGTTGATGTTTTTGAAAAACAAAAGCACGCTGTTCGAGATACATATAGTTTTCAATAAAACGGAAAGGACATAACATACCTTAGACTTTTATGGTTTGGGAAGGGAGAAAGGGGCAGTAGCCAAACTCCTATTGGTAGTATTTTTGTTGACCATATAAAATTAGGGGGACAAAAGTATTTTTGTCCCCCCTCGATAAATTCCACCCGGGAAATTCCTCTGAGCCCCCCCCCCTGAAAACGGCCTTGGGTTGCACCCCTTACCGTGTTGGTTTGAGGGATATCAGACCAAGAGAGTGCATTTCAATGCCAAAATAGTCAACAAAATTTGGAGATAGCTATTTTCTTCAAAATAGTTGAAAGGCCCAATAACTGTCTTTTGAGATAAAATGACCCCCTACAGCCCCTGGAGGTAAGCTTTTAAGTTATAACAAATGTCTTTTGTTTTATTTGTTATTGGGAAGTGTGCATACACATATGCTGATATTTATTCCTTAAAATCTTAATTATTTTTTATTTCTTAAAATTATAAAAGTGAAAACATTAAAAAAAATTTCAGTAAAGTACAAATTATATTCTAGCTTTTAGAAAGCATAGAGTTTAGAACCCTACTTAGGTTAATTTCTGCTCGTTATGAGTTTGACTTGTTTTAATTTTTGTTTGTTTTGGGTTTCATTTATTTATTGATACTGATATATGGTAGTTGTATGCTTGGTAGATTATTTTATTCTATTCTTTTTTCATTTTTGGTTTAATAGAGTTCTTTATTTTTTTTTGGAAACTTATTTTGTGCAAAAAGTTTTTGTGATTAATTTTTTTTCGTTTTATATTGACATAGTTTTTTTCAGGGAGAAAGATTGAGCCTCTTCTGAAGTTAAACAGCCATCCCTTCCATAAGAACCTTAAATACCCCCTGGGCATAAACTATGACCCTTGCCCCTAATCTCTGGGGTCTGTCTCAACCCTAAAAGCCTTGTTATATGATATTTAGACTATTTTGAATAGAAGGGGTATCTCAAAATTTCTAGTAGACGCACTTTAGGACAATACGACGTGTGGGTAGGGTGGAGAGGGTAGCTGCCCTCTGATCACTGACTCTTACTAGATCCCTCTGATCTGAAAAAAAATACATTGTGCCAACATCGTTCTTTACTTAGGCACTGCTTCTGCGCTGCCTATGATTTTATTTTTTTTTGTCGTCGATGTATTGAAAAACAAAAGATACATATAGTTTTCAATAAAACGGAAAGTACATAACAGGCTTAAGTCTTTTATGGTTTGGGAAAGGAGAAAGGGGCAGTAGCCAAACTCCTCTTAGTAGTAATTTTTGTTGACAATATAAAAATAAACCAGACTATGCACATAATATTTTTTCAAGAACAATTGTTGCAGTAGAAGCAGTAAACAATAGCGGTGTCTGCTTTGACAATAAACTTGTCAAACACGCAAAGGTTTTTTTTGTAGCTATATAAAAGCTTCTCATTCTAATATTAAGTAACCCTTGTGTTTCAGGAGACAACGTTAGAAAATTTGGGACAACAATTAAAAATAGTCAAACTTTAGCGTAAAGAGCAACGTATCAAGGAGGAGCGAAACCTCCTCATACGAAAATAATTTCTGTTCGTTTTATGTTAACGTTGATCCTTACTTTCAGTTGAAAAACATTCTTTTTATTTTAATTTGTTTTCTGATCGTTTTTCTAATAATGCTGGTAAATTTTCAATAATACATTAAAATTACAGTAAAATAAAACAGTTTTTTGTAATAAAAATTACAGTGAAATAAACACTTAAACCGCTGAGCTTCCTGGAATTAATGTTCATTATTTTCAATAGTTCCTTACAGTTATACGGACTTTTATATTGATTTTACACTTTTTGTCGTTGATGTTTTGAAAAACAAAAGCACGCTGTTCGAGATACATATAGTTTTCAATAAAACGGAAAGGACATAACATACCTTAGACTTTTATGGTTTGGGAAGGGAGAAAGGGGCAGTAGCCAAACTCCTATTGGTAGTAATTTTTGTTGACCATATAAAATTAGGGGGACAAAAGTATTTTTGTCCCCCCTCGATAAATTCCACCCGGGAAATTCCCCTGAGCCCCCCCCTGAAAACGGCCTTGGGTTGCACCCCTTACCGTGTTGGTTTGAGGGATATCAGACCAAGAGAGTGCATTTCAATGCCAAAATAGTCAACAAAATTTGGAGATAGCTATTTTCTTCAAAATAGTTGAAAGGCCCAATAACTGTCTTTTGAGATAAAATGACCCCCTACAGCCCCTGGAGGTAAGCTTTTAAGCTATAAAAAATGTCTTTTGTTTTATTTGTTATTGGGAAGTGTGCATGCATTTTTCGGCTGGGGCAGGGAGGACGAATTTTCTGCCGGGAGAATTTTCAATGGAGAGGAAAGCTTCCAGGGGGTGAAATTTTCAGAAGAAATTTTAAACTGGGTGAATTTGCTAGAATTCATATACGAAATTTCTTTATATGTCTTGCTTTCTCTTTACCGATTCAATTTTCGCGTCGAGATGTTAAGGGTAATTGTCCGGGGTAAATTCCGGGGTTAAATTAACCATATCAGATAGAAAAAATGTTTGTGGAAAACTGGTTAGGGTTTACTCAGTCACAAATTAGAACTTATATTTTCCTTATTATGGATCACTATCTATTGATGGCAGCCAAAAATGGGGCAACAAATATTTTTCCATGGTTTTTCCCTATTCTGCTCTCTTTCCTTGGTTACTTTATAATTACTTTATAGTCCCAAACTTCCAGGCGGGCCATGCCCCCCTGCCTCCTCTTGTCGGTGCCCATGTTTAACATACCTGTCAACACTCTCTAAACTTTAACCTCAATACTTTGAAGATTTTTCAACCTCAACCGTTGAAGGTTCTTTCCCTCAGAAAATACCCCCACCCCCTGCCGCAGCTCATTGGTCTACAAACACTTTCGACTTATAAAAAAAAGTACTTGAACTCTCAATTTCCGATCTAATGAGCACCCTCTGAAGCTTTTGCGACCATGAGGCATAGGTGTGGATGAGGAAGGGATAGTCCTTTCCTATACGAAATAAATTCTGCTCATTTTGGGGTTTAATGTTAATCTTTACTTTCATAGCAACAGCGTACACCAGAAGTATTCCCAGAAATCATAAGGGAGTACATAACAATTTGACATTTTTGTTTATTTTTTTTCGTTTCCGTTGCATCCCCCCCCCCCCCAAAAAAAAATATTCACCGTCATTTTTACTTAATTTGGATAACTTGGCTCCAGCTTTACCACCACCACTCCCCTCCCCCCTTCCCAGGATTTTGAAGAAATTACGGCACGGTCAAAACCCCTATGCATTCCAGAGGCCAGAACATACTTTGCACTTTACTGAATTAAATTTGAAAAAAAACTTGTTTATTAGATTTTCGACTATGTTGAACAAAATGGCTATCTCAGAATTTTAATTGGGGTAACTATTTATGTTATTTTATTATGTTCATGGCCGTATATTTGGTTTTAAAATACGCTTCTCTATCTATCTATCTAATATGCAGGATAATTAAACCAAACACATTTTGCATGCAGACCCGCTATACTTTAACCCCCCCCCCCCTTCTAATATGCAAATATATAGCCCAAATTTATTTCTAAAGTAACGAAGAAACTAACGAAAAAACTGGTGTGTTCTCGAATATTACACAGCGTAAACTTGAGGGAGTGGCGTATAAGACACAAGTATCAAAATTCCTTTCCCCTACGGAAATTAAAAAAAAATAAAACTCAAATAAAACTCTCAAATTTTGAAAGTCTTATTTTTCACGGGGGGTATTTTCCATGGGGGGGGGGGGGAGTAATTTTGTTTTAATTATTTGGTGAGCCAAAATCAAAACCTGCATTAATTCAAAAACGTTCAAAAATAAAATAAAAAAACAAGTTTTTTAATTGAAAGTAAGGAGCGACAGGAAAACTTAAAACGAACAGAAATTACTCCATATATGAAAGGGGCTGTCCCATCCTCACGTCTCTCTCTCTCTAATTACGCTAAAGTTTGACTCTTTCTTACAACTCTATTTTTTTAAACAATAAAATTTTAGCGCAAAGAGCGAGACGTTGAGGAGGGGACAGCCCCTGTCATATTAGGAAAAATTTCTGTTCGTTCTAAGTTTTTTATTTCGCTCCTTACTTTCAATTAAAAAAACTTTTTTTTTAATTTAATTTTTGAACGTATATGAAACCACCGTACCTACCCCCACCTAAACAATGACTCATTCCCCTCCCTCATTATAGCTGATACGTAAACACAGATCGCCAAGCACAGCTTAATTTCATTACAAATAAAGCGAATCAACTTGATTGAATCCAGTCCTGCCTTCGTGTGCCATTACTTCTTTTACAACTGGAGAATCTAAAATATAGTTATTCATATTTTTAAACTGGAGCTTGAAACCTCCACGGCAGGGTTATCTGATATGATGTATCTGATAAATAGATTTTCAGTAAGATCTCTTGCTTTTTTTTTGGGGGGGGGCCCTTTTTCAAAAATTAGGCAAATTTTCTCAAATTTTTGGTTTTGGGTGTGGAACAATAAACTGAAAGAATTTTATATATTGATACCAATAGATATATCGAAAGAATTGACTTATTATGTTGATTCCAAATATATTAGTTTCATTAAATTTAATCTTACCCATCAAAAGCTACGGGTCAGAGAAAATTTGTCTGAAAAAGTGGGAGAGACCTTCTTGAAGTCATATAATTTTAATGAAAACCACACCATCAGATTGAAACTGTAGATGTTTCAAGCTCATATCTGCAAAAATGTGGAATTTTGCAATTTTTTTACCAGAAGAAAAATCACAGATGCGTGTTTATTTGGCTTTTTGTTGTTGTTTTTTTTCCAGGGGTGATCGTATCGACCTTGTAGGCCTAGAACGTAAGGATAGGGCTCGTTCTAATGGAAATGAAAAGTTCTTGTACCTTTTTTGTCTATATATAAAAATAGAGAACATAGAAATACTGATCTTTTTTTTCTGCGCTTCCAAAAGTACTGTTTTCATATAACTTTACAGTTTCATGAAATGTAATTAAACAAATAGGAAAGGGTTTTCATCTAAAATAAGGAGCAAGTTTAAAACTTAAAACAAATATAACACCTTTTCAACACCTTGCTCATTAAACAAAAGTATTTGTTTTTTTTGCGGGGGTTATATGGGAGGATCTTTCCATGAAGGAAGTTTTCATTGGGAAGGAGCATTGCTGTGAAGGGGGTGCCGCATTTCACAGCATTATTAAAGAAAAAGATCAGAAATTACATAAAAAAACAAGTTTTTCAACTGAAAGTAAGGAGCACCATCAAAACCCAAAACGGACAGAAAATATTACGTATATGATTTGGTTCAACCCCTAGTCAATACTTCGCTCTTCAAGCCAAAGAATTTTTAGTACTTTCATAAGAGCTATTTATTGTAATTAACGGCCTTTGTGATTAAGTAAACATTTTTAAAGAATTGGAACAAAATTCGAACTTTAGCTTAAAGAGCAAGGTATTGAATAGGGGGGGAACCCCCTAATATACGTATTAAAAATCAATGAATATAGAAGTTCGGTACGTAAGTTAATTCGTAAGTTACGTACATTTATTACTAATCAAAACGTTCGTAAATAAAATTAAACAAGTTTTGAAAAATCCATTTAATAAAAAAAAGCAAAATTAATATACAAATTTTGTTTTAATTATTCATGTGCGGTGAGCCAAAATCAAAACCTGCATTAATTCAAAAACGTTCAAAAAATAAATAAAAAAACAGGTTTTTTAACTGAAAGTATGGAACTTCGAATGAGCTCTCTCTTGATTTTATAGGGCCAATGGGTCGGTACGATTACCCCTGAAAAAAAAATAAACACGCCTCCGTGATCTTTCTTCTGGCAAAAAATACAAAGTTGCAGATTTTTGCAGATATGAGCTTGAAACATATGTAACAGGGCTTTCTGATACGCTAAATCTGACGGTGTGCTTTTCATTAAAATTATTTCACTTGTAGGGGATGTTTCCCCCCTCTTTCAAAAATCAGGCAAATTTTCTCAGGCTCGTAGCCTTTTATGAGTAATACTAAACTTAATAAAATTTATATATTTAGAATTAGCATTATAAGCCCATTCTTTTGATACATTTATTGACATCAAAACTCCGTTTTTAAAAGTTTCGATTACTATTGAGCCGTATCACTTGTTTTTTTTTATTGTTTTTTTTTTTTTACACATATGTTATTACGTATATAAGGGGGTTCTCCCCTTAGTCAATACCACGCTCTTTACGATAAAGTTAAAATTTTGTTTAAATCACAAATCGCTGAATCACAAAGGCTGTTTAATTAGAATAGATAGCTCTTTTGAAAGCACTATAAAAAACTGTAGCGTAAAGAGCGAGGTATTGACTTGGGGATGATCCCACTCATATACGTAATAATTTCTGTTCGTTTTAAGTTCTTATGTTGCTTCTTACTTTCAGTTGAAAAAACTTGTTTTTTTTAATTTAATTTCTGATCGTTTTAAATAATGCTGGAAATCCGGCGCCCCCTTCATAGAAATGTCCCTTACCCCAAGGAAACATCTTCCACGGAAAGATTTTCCCGAGTAACCCCCTCCTCCTGCACCCCCCCCCCCCCAACCAGAAAAAAAATCCTTCATGAAAATGGCTGTAAACTTCATAATAACCAAAAAAATATCTAAACAATGGGCAAAGTTCATAAATTGCAGCCCTTCCCCTGGGAACAGTGGGGAATTCAGTCATCTTAAAAGACATATTTATTAGATTTTCGACTATGTTGAACAAAATGGCTATCTCAGAATTTTAATTGGGTAACTTCGGGGAAAAAATGAGCATGGGAGGGGGCCAAGTTGCCCTCCAATTTTTTTGGTCACTTCAAAAGGGCACTAGAACTTTTAATGTCCATTCAAATGAGCCCATTTACGATATTCTAGGATTACTGGATTGATACGATCACCCCTGGGGAAATAAAAAAATAAATAAATAAAATAAACACGCATCCGTGATCTTTCTTCTGATTAAATAAAAAAACAAGTTTTTTAAACTGAAAGTAAGGAGCGACATTAAAACTTAAAACGAACAGAAATTATTCCGTATATGAAAGGGGCTGTCCCCTCCTCAACGCCTCGCTCTTTACGCTAAAGTTTGACTCTGGGTCACAACTTTATTTTTTAAAAGAATAAAAACTTTAGCGTAAAGAGCGAGGCGTTGAGGAGGGGACAGCCCCTTTCATATACGGAATAATTTCTGTTCGTTTTAAGTTTTAATGTCGCTCCTCACTTTCAGTTTAAAAAACTTGTTTTTTTTATTTAATTTCTGATCGTTTTTCAGTTAATGCAGCTTTTATTTGCATAAAAATTTTACTTTTCTTTTGCTAAATGGATGTCTTTACAAATTAACTTACGTAACTAACTTCTATATTCGTATATTTTTCTTCTGGCAAAAAATACAAAGTTGCAGATTTTTGCAGATCTGAGCTTGAAACCAATGTAATAGGGTTTGCTGATATGCTGAATCTGACGGTGTGATTTTCATTAAAATTCTTTCACTTGTAGGGGATGTTTCCCCCCTCTTTAAAAAATCGAGTAAATTTTCTCAGGCTCGTAGCCTTTGATGAGTAATACTAAACTTAATAAGATTTATATATTTAGGATCAGCATTATATAACACATTCTTTTGATACATTTATTGACATCAAAATTTCGTTTTTAAAAGTTTCGATTACTATTGAGCCGTATCGCTTGTTTTTTTATTGTTTTTTTTTTTTATTACGTATATGTTATTACTTATATGAAGGGGTTCTCCCCTTAGTCAATACCACGCTCTTTACGTTAAAAGTTAAAAATTTTGATTCACAAACCCCTGAATCACAAAGGCGTTTAATTAGAATAGATAGCTCTTTTGAAAGCACTAAAAAAAAACTGTAGCGTAAAGAGCGAGGTATTGACTTGGGGGGAGAACCCCCTCACATACGTTATAATTTCTGTTCGTTTTAAGTTCTAATATTCCTTCTTACATTTCAGTTGAAAAAACTTGTTTTTTTTTACTTAACTTCTGATCGTTTCTTAAATAATGCTTGGAAATCCGGCGCCCCCTTCATAGAAATGTCCCTTACCCCAAATAAACATCCTCCACGGAAATATTCTCCAGAGTAATCCTCCTCCTCTAGCCCCCCCCTCCAGAAAAAATCCTTCCTGAAAATGGTTGTATACTTCCCAATAACCAATAAATAATGCTGGCAAGTCCGGCGCCCCCTTCATGGCAATTTCCCTTCCCCCATGAAAACTTCCTTCATGGAAAGATCCTTCCATATAGCCCCCGACCCTCTCCTTCCCCCACCTACCAGAAAAAATCTCCTCTGAAAAAGTCTGTATGCTTCCCAATAACCAATACTATATGTTAACATTGAGTAAAGTTCATAACTTTCAGCCCTCCCCCTGGGGACTGTGGGGGATCAAGTCATCCTAAAAGACATTTTTATCATATTTTCGACCATGCTGAACAAAATGGCTATCTCAAAATTTTGATCGGGTGACTTTGGGAAAAAAATGAGCGTGGGAGGGGGCCTAGTTGCCCTCCATTTTTTTGGTCACTTAAAAAGGGCACTAGAACTTTTAATTTCCGTTCCAATGAGCCCTCCCACGATATTCTAGGACCACTGGGTCGATACGATCACCCCTGGGAAAAAAAAAAAAAAACAAAAAACAAATAAACACGCATCCGTGATCTTTCTTCTGGCAAAAAATGGAAAATTCCACATTTTTGTAGATAGGAGCTTGAAACCTCTACAGTTGGGTTCTCTGATACGCTGAATATGATGGTGTGATTTTCATTAAGGTTCTATAACTTTTAGGGGGTCTTTCCCCCTTTTTTTTTTCGAAAATCAGCCAAATTTTCTCAGGCGCGTAACTTTTGATGGGTAGCACTAAACTTGATGAAAGTTATATATTTGAAATCAGCATTGAAATCTGATTCTTTTGATATATCTATTGGTATCAAAAACCCGTTTTTCTAGAGTTTCGGTTACCATTGAGCCGGGTCGCTCCTTACTTACAATTCGTTACCACGAACTGTTTGACAAAAAATACAAAATTCCACATTTTTGAAGATAAGAGCTCGAAACTTCTACAGTAGTGTTCTCTGATACGCAAAATCCCATGGTGCGATTTTCATTAAAGTTCTTTTACTTTTAAGGGTATTTCCCTCTTTTTTCTTAAATAAGTCAAATTTTCTTAGGCACATAACTTTTAATGGGTAAGACTAAACTCGATATAAACTTATATATTTTAAATCAGCATAAAGGTTTGACTTATTTGACATATCTATTGGCATCAAAATTCTGTTTTTTAGAGTTTTGGTTACTATTGAGCCAGTTCGTTACCACGAACTGTTAGAAAGAAAATACAAGTGAATGTGGTTTGTCAGTTTAATATACATATGCTGATAGTTATTCCTGAAAATCTTAATAGTATTTGGTTTACAGTCTGTGATCTCATGATCTATGATTTTTTACTTCTGTCGATTTTTATCTAAACAAACAAACATGGCTACAACCCCTGGAGCAAAGTGGAATGGTAACCAAAAGTTTTGCTTTAACATCTGAATTGAAAGGAAAACTTCAACGCAAGCAAATTGAAAGATTTTGCCGTTATAATTTGCGTAATTAGCTAATTTGGGATGGCCACGACGTTTTTGAACCATAACTCAACATCTGATAATAAGCAGCTCTTACTAGTCTATCTTCATTACACCTAATGAGCTTCAACCAAAATCTAAGCATCACAATAGACCTACGTAGTTTTTTAACAAAAAAACAAGTCCATATCACCTTTCAGAATCTGTGAATGAGTTGTCTCAAAAAAAGCATATGCTATGCTTTACCCCCACCCCCTCCCCTAATATATAAATATATAGCCCATTTTTGTTTCTAAACTATTATATAATTAAACGATTACTTACAAGAATTTCCAAGTTCTAATATTCCAATTTCTGAGGTATACACAAAATTTGACTCGCTTATAAGATATGTTGCTCGTTTTAGTTCTAGATTTCAAAAGAATATTGTCCCAGTCTTTATCTATCAAAAGAAAAGGTTGAAACACCCTAAAGGCAATAAGATAAACGATGCCAGAAGAAACGCATGGGAACAGAGTTATCTTTTAAGATAACTCTGTCCCAAATGACTTCCACTAATTTTCGCTGCAAAGAGCGAGGCGTTGAGGAGGGGACAGCCCCTTTCATATACAGAATAATTTCTGTTCGTTTTAAGTTTTAACGTCGTTCCTTATTCTCAGTTAAAAAAACTTGTTTTTTTTATTTATTTATTTAGGGACAGGTGAAATAATTCCCTAAGCCTAAAGGCACATTTCTATTGAGCTAGCAAAATATGCCACAAATACGTCTGGACATTCGAAGCTGTCCGCTAAATTTACCCCCCTTGGAAAATACTCCCATCCCCCGGTGAAAAATACCCCCCAAAGAAAACACCCCCCTCCCCGTAAGTAACCCGTGGAAAAAGAACCCCCCCCCCCCTCTGTGGAAAAATAAGTCTTTCAAAATTTGGGAATTTTATGACTTTTGTTTTTTATTTTCCGTGGGAGGAAGAAATTTTGGTACTTGCACAAATGCGTCTGGACATTCGAAGCTGTCCGCTAAATTTACCCCCCCCCCCCTGGAAAATACCCCCATCCCCCGGAGAAAAATATCCCCCAGAAAATACCCCCCACAGAAAACACCCCCTCCCCGTAAGTGACCAGCGGAAAAAGACCCCCCCCCCCTCTGTGGAAAAATAAGTCTTTCAAAATTTGGGAATTTTTATATGACTTTTGTATTAAAAAAAATTTGCATATTAATTTTACTTTTTTTTTATTAAATGGCTTTTTCAAAACTTGTTTGATTTTATTTACGAACGTTTTGATTAGTAATAAATATATGTAACTTACGAATTAACTTACGTAACGAACTTCTGTATTCATTGATTTTTAATACGTATATTGGGGGGTTTGCCCCCTGGTCAATACCTTGCTCTTTAAGCTAAAGTTCAAATTTGTTCAAATTCTTTAAAAATGACTCCTTAATCTGAAAGGCCGTTAATTAGAATAAAAAGCTCTTATGAAAGTACTAAAATTCTTTGCCTTGAAGAGCGAGGTATTGACTAGGGGAAAAACTTGTTTTTTTTTAAATATAATTTCTGATCTTTTTCTGTAATAATGCTTGGAAATGCGGCGCCCCCCACATAGCAATGTCCCCCCCCAATGAAAACTTACTGCATGGAAAGATCCTCCCATATAACCCCCGACCCCCCCCCCCTTCCCACCTACCAGAAAAAATCCCCCTGAAAACGTCTGTATACTTACCAATAACCAATACTATATGTTAACATTTGGTAAATTTCAAAACTTTCAGCCCTCTCCCCAGGGATTCCTGGGGATTAAGTTATCCTAAACGACATAGTTATCATATTTTTGACCATGCTGAACAAAATGGCTATCTCAAATTTTGATCAGGTGACTTTGGGAAAAAATGAGCCTGGGAGGGGGCCTAGTTGCCCTCCATTTTTTTGTCACTTAAGAGGTTGCTAGAACTTTTAACTTCTGTTCAATGAGCCCTCCCATGACATTCTAGGACCAATGGGTCGATACGATTACCCCTGGGAAAAAAAAATAAAACACGCACCCGTGATCTTTCTTCTGGTAAAAAATGCAAAATTCCACATTTTTTGTAGATAGGTGCTTGAAACCTCTACAGTAGGGTTTCTGATACGCTGAATATGATGTTGTGATTTTTTATTAAGCTTCTATAGCTTTTAGGGGGTCTTTCTCCCTTTTTTCAAAAATCAGCCAAATTTTCTCAGACGCTTAACTTTTGATGGGTAAAACTAAACTTGATGAAACTTATATACTTGAAATCAGAATTAAAATTTGATTCTTTTGATGTATCTATTGGTATCAAAAATCCGTTTTTTAGAGTTTCGGTTATAATTGAGCCGGGTTGCTCCTTACTTACAGTTCGTTACCACGAACTGTTTGATATATTTTTTGGGTTAAGAGAATAAGATATTTGCGTCTCATATGCCATCTTCTATTCAAAGTACAAACTCTATAACTCGTAATTAGCAGACCCATATATACGATCGATATGTCTGTGTATCCTTGGCAAAAGCCAAAACAAGAGACATTCAAGTTTTGTGATAAAAACCAGTTTTTTGACATGATGCCTATACATGCCACATTTCGATAGAGTCGTTTTTGGTTTAGAATCGGCATATCATCACCTTCGTATTAGCTTAAGAAAAAAACAAGTCTTGTGACGTCAGCTCCTAAACATGCCCCTTTTCGACAAGAATTCATTTTTGTTTCTATGGGGCATGGCCGCATAAAACCTGTTTCAAACATGCCACAAAGCGGCTGATCCTGTTTTCGACCGACCCCAATAAATGCACGGGGTCGGTCGAAAACAGGATCAGCCGCTTTGTGGCATGTTTGAAACAGGTTTTATGCGGCCATGCCCCATAGAAACAAAAATGAATTCTTGTCGAAAAGGGGCATGTTTAGGAGCTGACGTCACAAGACTTGTTTTGTTTCTTAAGCTAATACGAAGGTGATGATATGCCGATTCTAAACCAAAAACGACTCTATCGAAATGTGGCATGTATAGGCATCATGTCAAAAAACTGGTTTTTATCACAAAACTTGAATGTCTCTTGTTTTGGCTTTTGCCAAGGATACACAGACATATCGATCGTATATATGGGTCTGCTAATTACGAGTTATAGAGTTTGTACTTTGAATAGAAGATGGCATATGAGACGCAAATATCTTATTCTCTTAACCCAAAAAATATATCAAACAGTTCGTGGTAACGAACTGTAAGTAAGGAGCAACCCGGCTCAATTATAACCGAAACTCTAAAAAACGGATTTTTGATACCAATAGATACATCAAAAGAATCAAATTTTAATTCTGATTTCAAGTATATAAGTTTCATCAAGTTTAGTTTTACCCATCAAAAGTTAAGCGTCTGAGAAAATTTGGCTGATTTTTGAAAAAAGGGAGAAAGACCCCCTAAAAGCTATAGAAGCTTAATAAAAATCACAACATCATATTCAGCGTATCAGAAACCCTACTGTAGAGGTTTCAAGCACCTATCTACAAAAATGTGGAATTTTGCATTTTTTACCAGAAGAAAGATCACGGGTGCGTGTTTATTTTTTTTTCCCAGGGGTAATCGTATCGACCCATTGGTCCTAGAATGTCATGGGAGGGCTCATTGGAACAGAAGTTAAAAGTTCTAGCAACCTCTTAAGTGACAAAAAAATGGAGGGCAACTAGGCCCCCTCCCAGGCTCATTTTTTCCCAAAGTCACCTGATCAAAATTTTGAGATAGCCATTTTGTTCAGCATGGTCAAAAATATGATAACTATGTCGTTTAGGATAACTTAATCCCCAGGAATCCCTGGGGAGAGGGCTGAAAGTTTTGAAATTTACCAAATGTTAACATATAGTATTGGTTATTGGTAAGTATACAGACGTTTTCAGGGGGATTTTTTCTGGTAGGTGGGAAGGGGGGGGGGGGTCGGGGGTTATATGGGAGGATCTTTCCATGCAGTAAGTTTTCATTGGGGAAGGGACATTGCTATGTGGGGGGCGCCGCATTTCCAAGCATTATTACAGAAAAAGATCAGAAATTATATTTAAAAAAAAACAAGTTTTTCCCCTAGTCAATACCTCGCTCTTCAAGGCAAAGAATTTTAGTACTTTCATAAGAGCTTTTTATTCTAATTAACGGCCTTTCAGATTAAGGAGTCATTTTTAAAGAATTTGAACAAAATTTGAACTTAGCTTAAAGAGCAAGGTATTGACCAGGGGGCAAACCCCCCAATATACGTATTAAAAATCAATGAATACAGAAGTTCGTTACGTAAGTTAATTCGTAAGTTACATATATTTATTACTAATCAAAACGTTCGTAAATAAAATCAAACAAGTTTTGAAAAAGCCATTTAATAAAAAAAAAGTAAAATTAATATGCAAATTTTTTTTAATACAAAAGTCATATAAAATTCCCAAATTTTGAAAGACTTATTTTTCCACAGAGGGGGGGGGGGTCTTTTTCCGCTGGTCACTTACGGGGAGGGGGTGTTTTCTGTGGGGGGTATTTTCTGGGGGATATTTTTCTCCGGGGGATGGGGGTATTTTCCAGGGGGGGGGGTAAATTTAGCGGACAGCTTCGAATGTCCAGACGCATTTGTGCAAGTACCAAAATTTCTTCCTCCCACGGAAAATAAAAAACAAAAGTCATAAAATTCCCAAATTTTGAAAGACTTATTTTTCCACAGAGGGGGGGGGGGTTCTTTTTCCACGGGTTACTTACGGGGAGGGGGGTGTTTTCTTTGGGGGGTATTTTTCACCGGGGGATGGGAGTATTTTCCAAGGGGGGTAAATTTAGCGGACAGCTTCGAATGTCCAGACGTATTTGTGGCATATTTTGCTAGCTCAATAGAAATGTGCCTTTAGGCTTAGGGAATTATTTCACCTGTCCCTAAATAAATAAATAAAAAAACAAGTTTTTTTAACTGAGAATAAGGAACGACGTTAAAACTTAAAACGAACAGAAATTATTCTGTATATGAAAGGGGCTGTCCCCTCCTCAACGCCTCGCTCTTTGCAGCGAAAATTAGTGGAAGTCATTTGGGACAGAGTTATCTTAAAAGATAACTCTGTTCCCATGCGTTTCTTCTGGCATCGTTTATCTTATTGCCTTTAGGGTGTTTCAACCTTTTCTTTGATAGATAAAGACTGGGACAATATTCTTTTGAAATCTAGAACTAAAACGAGCAACATATCTTATAAGCGAGTCAAATTTTGTGTATACCTCAGAAATTGGAATATTAGAACTTGGAAATTCTTGTAAGTAATCGTTTAATTATATATATAGTTTAGAAACAAAAATGGGCTATATATTTATATATTAGGGGAGGGGGTGGGGGTAAAGCATAGCATATGCTTTTTTTGAGACAACTCATTCACAGATTCTGAAAGGTGATATGGACTTGTTTTTGTTAAAACTACGTAGGTCTATTGTGATGCTTAGATTTTGGTTGAAGCTCATTAGGTGTAATGAAGATAGACTAGTAAGAGCTGCTTATTATCAGATGTTGAGTTATGGTTCAAAAACGTCGTGGCCATCCCAAATTAGCTAATTACGCAAATTATAACGGCAAAATCTTTCAATTTGCTTGCGTTGAAGTTTTCCTTTCAATTCAGATGTTAAAGCAAAACTTTTGGTTACCATTCCACTTTGCTCCAGGGGTTGTAGCCATGTTTGTTTGTTTAGATAAAAATCGACAGAAGTAAAAAATCATAGATCATGAGATCACAGACTGTAAACCAAATACTATTAAGATTTTCAGGAATAACTATCAGCATATGTATATTAAACTGACAAACCACATTCACTTGTATTTTCTTTCTAACAGTTCGTGGTAACGAACTGGCTCAATAGTAACCAAAACTCTAAAAAACAGAATTTTGATGCCAATAGATATGTCAAATAAGTCAAACCTTTATGCTGATTTAAAATATATAAGTTTATATCGAGTTTAGTCTTACCCATTAAAAGTTATGTGCCTAAGAAAATTTGACTTATTTAAGAAAAAAGAGGGAAATACCCTTAAAAGTAAAAGAACTTTAATGAAAATCGCACCATGGGATTTTGCGTATCAGAGAACACTACTGTAGAAGTTTCGAGCTCTTATCTTCAAAAATGTGGAATTTTGTATTTTTTGTCAAACAGTTCGTGGTAACGAATTGTAAGTAAGGAGCGACCCGGCTCAATGGTAACCGAAACTCTAGAAAACGGGTTTTTGATACCAATAGATATATCAAAAGAATCAGATTTCAATGCTGATTTCAATATATAACTTTCATCAAGTTTAGTGCTACCCATCAAAAGTTACGCGCCTGAGAAAATTTGGCTGATTTTCGAAAAAAAGGGGGGAAAGACCCCCTAAAAGTTATAGAACCTTAATGAAAATCACACCATCATATTCAGCGTATCAGAGAACCCAACTGTAGAGGTTTCAAGCTCCTATCTACAAAAATGTGGAATTTTCCATTTTTTGCCAGAAGAAAGATCACGGATGCGTGTTTATTTGTTTTTTTTTTTTTTTTTCCCAGGGGTGATCGTATCGACCCAGTGGTCCTAGAATATCGTGGGAGGGCTCATTGGAACGGAAATTAAAAGTTCTAGTGCCCTTTTTAAGTGACCAAAAAAATGGAGGGCAACTAGGCCCCCTCCCACGCTCATTTTTTTCCCAAAGTCACCCGATCAAAATTTTGAGATAGCCATTTTGTTCAGCATGGTCGAAAATATGATAAAAATGTCTTTTAGGATGACTTGATCCCCCACAGTCCCCAGGGGGAGGGCTGAAAGTTATGAACTTTACTCAATGTTAACATATAGTATTGGTTATTGGGAAGCATACAGACTTTTTTCAGAGGAGATTTTTTCTGGTAGGTGGGGGAAGGAGAGGGTCGGGGGCTATATGGAAGGATCTTTCCATGAAGGAAGTTTTCATGGGGGAAGGGAAATTGCCATGAAGGGGGCGCCGGACTTGCCAGCATTATTTATTGGTTATTGGGAAGTATACAACCATTTTCAGGAAGGATTTTTTCTGGAGGGGGGGGCTAGAGGAGGAGATTACTCTGGAGAATATTTCCGTGGAGGATGTTTATTTGGGGTAAGGGACATTTCTATGAAGGGGGCGCCGGATTTCCAAGCATTATTTAAGAAACGATCAGAAGTTAAGTAAAAAAAACAAGTTTTTTCAACTGAAATGTAAGAAGGAATATTAGAACTTAAAACGAACAGAAATTATAACGTATGTGAGGGGGTTCTCCCCAAGTCAATACCTCGCTCTTTACGCTACAGTTTTTTTTAGTGCTTTCAAAAGAGCTATCTATTCTAATTAAACGGCCTTTGTGATTCAGGGGTTTGTGAATCAAAATTTTTAACTTTTAACGTAAAGAGCGTGGTATTGACTAAGGGGAGAACCCCTTCATATAAGTAATAACATATACGTAATAAAAAAAAAACAATAAAAAAAACAAGCGATACGGCTCAATAGTAATCGAAACTTTTAAAAACGAAATTTTGATGTCAATAAATGTATCAAAAGAATGTGTTATATAATGCTGATCCTAAATATATAAATCTTATTAAGTTTAGTATTACTCATCAAAGGCTACGAGCCTGAGAAAATTTACTCGATTTTTTAAAGAGGGGGGAAACATCCCCTACAAGTGAAAGAATTTTAATGAAAATCACACCGTCAGATTCAGCATATCAGCAAACCCTATTACATTGGTTTCAAGCTCAGATCTGCAAAAATCTGCAACTTTGTATTTTTTGCCAGAAGAAAAATATACGAATATAGAAGTTAGTTACGTAAGTTAATTTGTAAAGACATCCATTTAGCAAAAGAAAAGTAAAATTTTTATGCAAATAAAAGCTGCATTAACTGAAAAACGATCAGAAATTAAATAAAAAAAACAAGTTTTTTTTAAACTGAAAGTGAGGAGCGACATTAAAACTTAAAACGAACAGAAATTATTCCGTATATGAAAGGGGCTGTCCCCTCCTCAACGCCTCGCTCTTTACGCTAAAGTTTTTATTCTTTTAAAAAATAAAGTTGTGACCCAGAGTCAAACTTTAGCGTAAAGAGCGAGGCGTTGAGGAGGGGACAGCCCCTTTCATATACGGAATAATTTCTGTTCGTTTTAAGTTTTAATGTCGCTCCTTACTTTCAGTTTAAAAAACTTGTTTTTTTTATTTAATCAGAAGAAAGATCACGGATGCGTGTTTATTTTATTTATTTATTTTTTTATTTCCCCAGGGGTGATCGTATCAATCCAGTAATCCTAGAATATCGTAAATGGGCTCATTTGAATGGACATTAAAAGTTCTAGTGCCCTTTTGAAGTGACCAAAAAAATTGGAGGGCAACTTGGCCCCCTCCCATGCTCATTTTTTCCCCGAAGTTACCCAATTAAAATTCTGAGATAGCCATTTTGTTCAACATAGTCGAAAATCTAATAAATATGTCTTTTAAGATGACTGAATTCCCCACTGTTCCCAGGGGAAGGGCTGCAATTTATGAACTTTGCCCATTGTTTAGATATTGTTTTGGTTATTATGAAGTTTACAGCCATTTTCATGAAGGATTTTTTTCTGGTTGGGGGGGGGGGGTGCAGGAGGAGGGGGTTACTCGGGAAAATCTTTCCGTGGAAGATGTTTCCTTGGGGTAAGGGACATTTCTATGAAGGGGGCGCCGGATTTCCAGCATTATTTAAAAACGATCAGAAATTAAATTAAAAAACAAGTTTTTTTCAACTGAAAGTAAGAAGCAACATAAGAACTTAAAACGAACAGAAATTATTACGTATATGAGTGGGATCATCCCCAAGTCAATACCTCGCTCTTTACGCTACAGTTTTTTATAGTGCTTTCAAAAGAGCTATCTATTCTAATTAAACAGCCTTTGTGATTCAGCGATTTGTGATTTAAACAAAATTTTAACTTTATCGTAAAGAGCGTGGTATTGACTAAGGGGAGAACCCCCTTATATACGTAATAACATATGTGTAATAAAAAAAAAACAATAAAAAAAACAAGTGATACGGCTCAATAGTAATCGAAACTTTTAAAAACGGAGTTTTGATGTCAATAAATGTATCAAAAGAATGGGCTTATAATGCTAATTCTAAATATATAAATTTTATTAAGTTTAGTATTACTCATAAAAGGCTACGAGCCTGAGAAAATTTGCCTGATTTTTGAAAGAGGGGGGAAACATCCCCTACAAGTGAAATAATTTTAATGAAAAGCACACCGTCAGATTTAGCGTATCAGAAAGCCCTGTTACATATGTTTCAAGCTCATATCTGCAAAAATCTGCAACTTTGTATTTTTTGCCAGAAGAAAGATCACGGAGGCGTGTTTATTTTTTTTTTCAGGGGTAATCGTACCGACCCATTGGCCCTATAAAATCAAGAGAGAGCTCATTCGAAGTTCCATACTTTCAGTTAAAAAACCTGTTTTTTTATTTATTTTTTGAACGTTTTTGAATTAATGCAGGTTTTGATTTTGGCTCACCGCACATGAATAATTAAAACAAAATTTGTATATTAATTTTGCTTTTTTTTATTAAATGGATTTTTCAAAACTTGTTTAATTTTATTTACGAACGTTTTGATTAGTAATAAATGTACGTAACTTACGAATTAACTTACGTACCGAACTTCTATATTCATTGATTTTTAATACGTATATTAGGGGGTTCCCCCCCTATTCAATACCTTGCTCTTTAAGCTAAAGTTCGAATTTTGTTCCAATTCTTTAAAAATGTTTACTTAATCACAAAGGCCGTTAATTACAATAAATAGCTCTTATGAAAGTACTAAAAATTCTTTGGCTTGAAGAGCGAAGTATTGACTAGGGGTTGAACCAAATCATATACGTAATATTTTCTGTCCGTTTTGGGTTTTGATGGTGCTCCTTACTTTCAGTTGAAAAACTTGTTTTTTTATGTAATTTCTGATCTTTTTCTTTAATAATGCTGTGAAATGCGGCACCCCCTTCACAGCAATGCTCCTTCCCAATGAAAACTTCCTTCATGGAAAGATCCTCCCATATAACCCCCGCAAAAAACAAATACTTTTGTTTAATGAGCAAGGTGTTGAAAAGGTGTTATATTTGTTTTAAGTTTTAAACTTGCTCCTTATTTTAGATGAAAACCCTTTCCTATTTGTTTAATTACATTTCATGAAACTGTAAAGTTATATGAAAACAGTACTTTTGGAAGCGCAGAAAAAAAGATCAGTATTTCTATGTTTTCTCTATTTTTATATATAGACAAAAAAGGTACAAGAACTTTTCATTTCCATTAGAACGAGCCCTATCCTTACGTTCTAGGCCTACAAGGTCGATACGATCACCCCTGGAAAAAAAACAACAACAAAAAGCCAAATAAACACGCATCTGTGATTTTTCTTCTGGTAAAAATTGCAAAATTCCACATTTTTGCAGATATGAGCTTGAAACATCTACAGTTTCAATCTGATGGTGTGGTTTTCATTAAAATTATATGACTTCAAGAAGGTCTCTCCCACTTTTTCAGACAAATTTTCTCTGACCCGTAGCTTTTGATGGGTAAGATTAAATTTAATGAAACTAATATATTTGGAATCAACATAATAAGTCAATTCTTTCGATATATCTATTGGTATCAATATATAAAATTCTTTCAGTTTATTGTTCCACACCCAAAACCAAAAATTTGAGAAAATTTGCCTAATTTTTGAAAAAGGGCCCCCCCCCCAAAAAAAAAGCAAGAGATCTTACTGAAAATCTATTTATCAGATACATCATATCAGATAACCCTGCCGTGGAGGTTTCAAGCTCCAGTTTAAAAATATGAATAACTATATTTTAGATTCTCCAGTTGTAAAAGAAGTAATGGCACACGAAGGCAGGACTGGATTCAATCAAGTTGATTCGCTTTATTTGTAATGAAATTAAGCTGTGCTTGGCGATCTGTGTTTACGTATCAGCTATAATGAGGGAGGGGAATGAGTCATTGTTTAGGTGGGGGTAGGTACGGTGGTTTCATATACGTTCAAAAATTAAATTAAAAAAAAAAGTTTTTTTAATTGAAAGTAAGGAGCGAAATTAAAACTTAGAACGAACAGAAATTTTTCCTAATATGACAGGGGCTGTCCCCTCCTCAACGTCTCGCTCTTTGCGCTAAAATTTTATTGTTTAAAAAAATAGAGTTGTAAGAAAGAGTCAAACTTTAGCGTAATTAGAGAGAGAGAGACGTTGAGGATGGGACAGCCCCTTTCATATATGGAGTAATTTCTGTTCGTTTTAAGTTTTCCTGTCGCTCCTTACTTTCAATTAAAAAACTTGTTTTTTTATTTTATTTTTGAACGTTTTTGAATTAATGCAGGTTTTGATTTTGGCTCACCAAATAATTAAAACAAAATTACTCCCCCCCCATGGAAAATACCCCCCGTGAAAAATAAGACTTTCAAAATTTGAGAGTTTTATTTGAGTTTTATTTTTTTTTAATTTCCGTAGGGGAAAGGAATTTTGATACTTGTGTCTTATACGCCACTCCCTCAAGTTTACGCTGTGTAATATTCGAGAACACACCAGTTTTTTCGTTAGTTTCTTCGTTACTTTAGAAATAAATTTGGGCTATATATTTGCATATTAGAAGGGGGGGGGGGTTAAAGTATAGCGGGTCTGCATGCAAAATGTGTTTGGTTTAATTATCCTGCATATTAGATAGATAGATAGAGAAGCGTATTTTAAAACCAAATATACGGCCATGAACATAATAAAATAACATAAATAGTTACCCAATTAAAATTCTGAGATAGCCATTTTGTTCAACATAGTCGAAAATCTAATAAACAAGTTTTTTTCAAATTTAATTCAGTAAAGTGCAAAGTATGTTCTGGCCTCTGGAATGCATAGGGGTTTTGACCGTGCCGTAATTTCTTCAAAATCCTGGGAAGGGGGGAGGGGAGTGGTGGTGGTAAAGCTGGAGCCAAGTTATCCAAATTAAGTAAAAATGACGGTGAATATTTTTTTTTTGGGGGGGGGGGGATGCAACGGAAACGAAAAAATAAACAAAAATGTCAAATTGTTATGTACTCCCTTATGATTTCTGGGAATACTTCTGGTGTACGCTGTTGCTATGAAAGTAAAGATTAACATTAAACCCCAAAATGAGCAGAATTTATTTCGTATAGGAAAGGACTATCCCTTCCTCATCCACACCTATGCCTCATGGTCGCAAAAGCTTCAGAGGGTGCTCATTAGATCGGAAATTGAGAGTTCAAGTACTTTTTTTTTATAAGTCGAAAGTGTTTGTAGACCAATGAGCTGCGGCAGGGGGTGGGGGTATTTTCTGAGGGAAAGAACCTTCAACGGTTGAGGTTGAAAAATCTTCAAAGTATTGAGGTTAAAGTTTAGAGAGTGTTGACAGGTATGTTAAACATGGGCACCGACAAGAGGAGGCAGGGGGGCATGGCCCGCCTGGAAGTTTGGGACTATAAAGTAATTATAAAGTAACCAAAGGAAAGAGAGCAGAATAGGGAAAAACCATGGAAAAATATTTGTTGCCCCATTTTTGGCTGCCATCAATAGATAGTGATCCATAATAAGGAAAATATAAGTTCTAATTTGTGACTGAGTAAACCCTAACCAGTTTTTCCACAAACATTTTTTCTATCTGATATGGTTAATTTAACCCCGGAATTTACCCCGGACAATTACCCTTAACATCTCGACGCGAAAATTGAATCGGTAAAGAGAAAGCAAGACATATAAAGAAATTTCGTATATGAATTCTAGCAAATTCACCCAGTTTAAAATTTCTTCTGAAAATTTCACCCCCTGGAGCTTTCCTCTCCATTGAAAATTCTCCCGGCAGAAAATTCGTCCTCCCTGCCCCAGCCGAAAAATGCATGCACACTTCCCAATAACAAATAAAACAAAAGACATTTTTTATAGCTTAAAAGCTTACCTCCAGGGGCTGTAGGGGGTCATTTTATCTCAAAAGACAGTTATTGGGCCTTTCAACTATTTTGAAGAAAATAGCTATCTCCAAATTTTGTTGACTATTTTGGCATTGAAATGCACTCTCTTGGGTCTGATATCCCTCAAACCAACACGGTAAGGGGTGCAACCCAAGGCCGTTTTCAGGGGGGGGGCTCAGGGGAATTTCCCGGGTGGAATTTATCGAGGGGGGACAAAAATACTTTTGTCCCCCTAATTTTATATGGTCAACAAAAATTACTACCAATAGGAGTTTGGCTACTGCCCCTTTCTCCCTTCCCAAACCATAAAAGTCTAAGGTATGTTATGTCCTTTCCGTTTTATTGAAAACTATATGTATCTCGAACAGCGTGCTTTTGTTTTTCAAAACATCAACGACAAAAAGTGTAAAATCAATATAAAAGTCCGTATAACTGTAAGGAACTATTGAAAATAATGAACATTAATTCCAGGAAGCTCAGCGGTTTAAGTGTTTATTTCACTGTAATTTTTTTTACAAAAAACTGTTTTATTTTACTGTAATTTTAATGTATTATTGAAAATTTACCAGCATTATTAGAAAAACGATCAGAAAACAAATTAAAATAAAAAGAATGTTTTTCAACTGAAAGTAAGGATCAACGTTATAACATAAAACGAACAGAAATTATTTTCGTATGAGGAGGTTTCGCTCCTCCTTGATACGTTGCTCTTTACGCTAAAGTTTGACTATTTTTAATTGTTGTCCCAAATTTTCTAACGTTGTCTCCTGAAACACAAGGGTTACTTAATATTAGAATGAGAAGCTTTTATATAGCTACAAAAAAAACCTTTGCGTGTTTGACAAGTTTATTGTCAAAGCAGACACCGCTATTGTTTACTGCTTCTACTGCAACAATTGTTCTTGAAAAAATATTATGTGCATAGTCTGGTTTATTTTTATATTGTCAACAAAAATTACTACTAAGAGGAGTTTGGCTACTGCCCCTTTCTCCTTTCCCAAACCATAAAAGACTTAAGCCTGTTATGTACTTTCCGTTTATTGAAAACTATATGTATCTTTTGTTTTTCAATACATCGACGACAAAAAAAAATAAAATCATAGGCAGCGCAGAAGCAGTGCCTAAGTAAAGAACGATGTTGGCACAATGTATTTTTTTTTTCAGATCAGAGGGATCTAGTAAGAGTCAGTGATCAGAGGGCAGCTACCCTCTCCACCCTACCCACACGTCGTATTGTCCTAAAGTGCGTCTACTAGAAATTTTGAGATACCCCTTCTATTCAAAATAGTCTAAATATCATATAACAAGGCTTTTTAGGGTTGAGACAGACCCCAGAGATTAGGGGCAAGGGTCATAGTTTATGCCCAGGGGGTATTTAAGGTTCTTATGGAAGGGATGGCTGTTTAACTTCAGAAGAGGCTCAATCTTTCTCCCTGAAAAAAACTATGTCAATATAAAACGAAAAAAAATTAATCACAAAAACTTTTTGCACAAAATAAGTTTCCAAAAAAAAATAAAGAACTCTATTAAACCAAAAATGAAAAAAGAATAGAATAAAATAATCTACCAAGCATACAACTACCATATATCAGTATCAATAAATAAATGAAACCCAAAACAAACAAAAATTAAAACAAGTCAAACTCATAACGAGCAGAAATTAACCTAAGTAGGGTTCTAAACTCTATGCTTTCTAAAAGCTAGAATATAATTTGTACTTTACTGAAATTTTTTTTTAATGTTTTCACTTTTATAATTTTAAGAAATAAAAAATAATTAAGATTTTAAGGAATAAATATCAGCATATGTGTATGCACACTTCCCAATAACAAATAAAACAAAAGACATTTGTTTATAACTTAAAAGCTTACCTCCAGGGGCTGTAGGGGGTCATTTTATCTCAAAAGACAGTTATTGGGCCTTTCAACTATTTTGAAGAAAATAGCTATCTCCAAATTTTGTTGACTATTTTGGCATTGAAATGCACTCTCTTGGTCTGATATCCCTCAAACCAACACGGTAAGGGGTGCAACCCAAGGCCGTTTTCAGGGGGGGGGGCTCAGAGGAATTTCCCGGGTGGAATTTATCGAGGGGGGACAAAAATACTTTTGTCCCCCTAATTTTATATGGTCAACAAAAATTACTACCAATAGGAGTTTGGCTACTGCCCCTTTCTCCCTTCCCAAACCATAAAAGTCTAAGGTATGTTATGTCCTTTCCGTTTTATTGAAAACTATATGTATCTCGAACAGCGTGCTTTTGTTTTTCAAAACATCAACGACAAAAAGTGTAAAATCAATATAATAGTCCGTATAACTGTAAGGAACTATTGAAAATAATGAACATTAATTCCAGGAAGCTCAGCGGTTTAAGTGTTTATTTCCCTGTAATTTTTATTACAAAAAACTGTTTTATTTTACTGTACTTTTAATGTATTATTGAAAATTTACCAGCATTATTAGAAAAACGATCAGAAAACAAATTTAAAAAAAGAATGTTTTTTCAACTGAAAGTAAGGATCAACGTTATAACATAAAACGATAAACTAACAATGCACATTTTTTCAGTAAATTCATTTGAATTTTTTTTGAGCAAAGTTCCAAGCCATTGAAAGAGAAGCAGTTTCGTTCCCTTTTTTAGGGGGATTTGACATCCAACTGCTCTCTAGTAATGCTTTACTCATTTAAGTTTGGATCCCCTTTCACAGACTCGTGGATGTAGTTTTTAAGACAATGAAATACGTGTCTTTTTAGTTTCACTCGTAATTTCTATTCGGATGATGGGTCAAAACAAGAAGAAAAGAGGCTCTCGTGGCACATCCATCAACATATACAAAGAAAAAAATGAAATTCTCAAGCTTGAAAGAAGAAATAAGAGGTATTTGAAAGAATGTGAGCTCAAAATGGTAAGTACAATGTGCAAATCCACAGATGAAGATGAACAACAGGGAGTTAAAATGAATAAGGATGGTTACCAAACACACTTTAAAGCAAAGGTGTCAGAAAAGATTGATACCGAAGGGAACTTTGAAAATGATAAGCTGGACATGGAGTTCAAGGAGTGCATGGAGTGCATGGACACTAAAGAGTGCAAGGACATGGAAAAGGTTGACTGCCAAGAGAATATGGTGGAATGTTTTCGACTGGAAGTAGAAAATGAGTTCCAGATTAATGACGCCTATGATGAAAACAATAAAAGAAACCCAGAACAAAAAAGTAACGTTAACAAAACGGTATACATAGCCAATGAATTATGTGAAGACAATACCAGGGCTCTTACGAAACACAGATTTATAGTACACAGCCTGAGAAAAATAAATCGGCTTTTAATAAGCCTTCTCTGAATGTTTGTTTTTTGTCCAAAAAAGTACAAGATTTTCAAAATGATCGACCAAGTGTAATTCAAACAATACATGGCGCCTCACTTCCTAATCCAGTGATTGATACCGAAGGGAACTTTGAAAATGATAAGCTGGACATGGAGTTCAAGGAGTGCATGGAAATTAACGAGTGCATGGACATTAAAGAGTGCATGGACACTAAGAGTGCAAGGACATGGAAAAGGTTGACTACCAAGAGAATATGGTGGAATGTTTTCGACTGGAAGTAGAAAATGAGTTCCAGATTAATGACGCCTATGATGAAAACAATAAAAGAAACCCAGAACAAAAAAGTAACGTTAACAAAACGGTATACATAGCCAATGAATTATGTGAAGACAATTACCAGGGCTCTTACGAAACACAGATTTATAGTACACAGCTGAGAAAAATAAATCGGCTTTTAATAAGCCTTCTCTGAATGTTTGTTTTTTTTTGTCCAAAAAAGTACAAGATTTTCAAAATGATCGGCCAAGTGTAATTCAAACAATACATGGCGCCTCACTTCCTAATCCAGTGGACCCACATATTTACGAAACCAAGAAATCGGCACTTAGATCTACTGAGGCTGCCATAATCTTAAGGACCGCTCACGAAACTGGTATATCAAAGTTTAGACTCTGCAAGAACAAAGTTCCAGCCTATCCTACTGCAGATAGTATTTTTTTAGTATATTCAGATAGTTTTGAATACTTACAAGACTACAAGGCCGATGGTTACCGTTATAGCAGAAGTAGTGGGGGACACTCAGTATCTGTACCCTCTGTTCATCCAAACTTCAGAAAGAGAGTTAATCAACGGATGATTGAAGGCAAGATGGTTGATTTGAAGAGATATATCTTTCGATATGAGCAATGTGCATTCAACTGTCCCCTTGAGCACTGCCTATATACGGTGATTCATTATGTTGGTACTTGTGACAGAAAATCCAATTGTGACCCCCATGGAAACCATAAAAAGAAAGAAGGAATAAAAGCTATCCCTTTTGTTCCTTCTGAGAAATCTGTATTAATAAGAGCCAAAAATGTAGCAAAAACCACAACAATGACGCCCCGAGAACATTTCCATAACGAGTTTAGCAAGACAGTGAATGAGCTGCAGACAAATGTTCCAAGAAGTCAGCGGCAGGTAAAGGATGCCTTTTCTTTGGCCAGAAAAAGCATGATATCCAAAGACACATGTAATATGATTCGATATCTTATGACGGAAACTGATTTTGTTGTGACAGAAAAATTTTTTTGGGCAAGGAGAAGCAGCCGTCACCTGTATATCAGAATTTGCCATCTTAGAGGTTGATTACTTTGTAAAACACGGTATCCCGATAGTGTTCTATTATGATACCAAATATAACATTGGAAATTACTGGGTTTCAGCTCTGACATTCCGACATCCTGACTTCGACCATAAGGGGACAACACCTCTGATTCCAATTGCATTTTTACTTCACACAAATAGATCAGCTGATTCGCACGAAGAGCTGTTTATAGTTCTAATGAAGAAAGCACCAAGCATCAATTCACCGCAAAATTCTTTTGTGAGTGATAGAGAAAAGGGTATAGAGGTTGCGAGAAAAAAAATATTTCCTCATATTCAGGCTGCTCATTGCTGGCTACACTATCGGATCAATGCAAAACATGCACTTCAGAAAATGGGGGCATCTAAAGAAGACATCAAGGTAGTTCAAGAAGATATTCTTCAGTTGCTAAGATCAAAAAGTGAAGATGAGTACTACCAAATAAGAACTGACAGGCTCGTGAAATGGTCCATCCCTGCATTTACCTACTTTCGAGATAATCTGGAATCTGACATGTTGAAGTATGATTGTGCCTTCATCGTTTCCCAGATTCCTGATTTTAATCCAGTCTCCGGAATAACCAACAATACCGCAGAGTCATTCAATGCTGTGATGAAAAGAGTTATACAACAAAAGCGAGATATACCAATGGACAGATGTATCTTGGGCCTTCTTTGTTTAGACGATGAATATTATACACACGTGTCTCGAGGATATAAGGGAATAGGAGATTATAGACTCCTTGAGAAGGCACATAAGGAAAACGTAGTTCATATCAAGAAGGAAGAAGATCCACTTGAATCGAGGAATGAAATGTTTTTCTGCGTATGGTCCAAGAAGTAGATGCATCAGATTCCTTTTGCGAAATAAATACGACAAGAGAAGACCGCCAGCAAAGTGGTTTAGTTGACATAGCAGAAACTCTATGGAGAAAGGGACATGTTACATTTTGCAACGAAAAGCAAGTGTATCTTGTTTCAAATCTGACTAGAAAGAAGGTTAATGTTGTGACACCACGAACAGAAACAATCACTGTTAGAGGAAATAAAATTGTGACAAAGGGTGCTAAGAGGAATAGTTTGGTTGAAGTTTATGATTGTTCTTGTAATTTTGGAATCTCTGCATGTCCTTGCAAACTAGCAGTTTTAAGATCTCGAGGACATGCACTAGTAACAGAAAAAATCAGTTATACAGCTGAAAACACTCAAGAACGTGAAGGGGAGATCTAAAAGGCACGTGAGGCCTGGAATAAAAAGCTCATTAACCATTCAGGACTGTTACAATATTAAACCTGCAGCAGATTCTCTAGCAGCCAAGGAATTGTCGTCTACTGCTGATAGTGATGATCAGAATGAGGGGATTTTTTTCACCGTCAATTAATGAAACTGCGAAAGCTGACTTGAAAACAAGCAGGGAGCAGAATACATTCGAAACGGGTTTCAGAAATGAAAAAAAAGAAATTATTGAAGTAGCTTCACTTAAAAAGAGTTCCAACCCCAATCGAAAAGCTCTGATGGGAATCATAATTCAAAAGTTGCAAAGCAAGCGGAAGATGTACAGTTTGTGAAGTCTGTTCGAAAAAGGCTGCATAGCCCCACTCAACTGGTGAAACCCCAAAAAAGGGTAAGGAGACCGAATCTTCGTGTTGAAGCTAACCAGTCTATAATTCCTACAGCCCTTTGTCATGGTTACGCTTTTAAAGGGCCCATAAGTGATTTGTATGACGAAGCAAAGCAAGTGATCCAGCATTTAAAAAGGCTTTTTTGGAATAGTGGTCAAATCTACCGATTCTGCTATCGTAGAAAACGCAGAGAAACTAGATTGGTGGAGAGCTACTGGTTTTCCCTTGAGGGACACAGACGTGTTTCCAATTTTCTTTCAAGACCTTGAATCACTGCTGACGCCTGATACTTGGCTCACAACTGGAATTGTTTCATACCTCGTGAATCTTGTAACTTCTAGCTGTGCGTCAGCAAGAACTATCGATAGCTACTCTACTTTCAACTTGACAAGTATTGATGCTTTGAATACTTACCCAGATACGCCTAGAGAGAGTTTTAGTGATGTTTCGAATGATTGCAGTGTTTTGTTTGTTCCATTGTGTGTCATATATGTGTGATATAACGAATACGAAGTCCAAGAATCATTTCATTTTGGGAATATGTGATTTCTCCAAGAAAACTTTCTATCTTCTTGATAGCCAGAAGCCGTTAAACCACGCTCACGGGAGGCTAGTTCTTTCCAACCTAAAAAAATCTGATGAAGGGAGTGGATAAACGCTACATAGAACTTGAACTTGACTCGTGCAGAATAGCTCCACAAGTAGATTCTTCAAGCTGTGGGCTTCTTGTTGTCAAATATGCCCAAGACTATACAAATGAAATAACCTATTTGGGAAGCGCAATGTCAATTGATCTTCCATCACCTTCTAAGTACAAGACGTCAAAAGGAAGATCTACGCTATCGAAGAAATTCATAGATTTATATAACGAGGATACTGAAATGGTAAATAAGAAAACTATTGAACTAATGAATAAACATAGAATCAAATTTGCTGTCCAGGTACTTGAATCTCTTTTAATGCAGGACAGAAGAGCCACTTGTTATAAATGTCGAAAACAGATGCCAGAAAACATGCAGCTCATATGTAAGAACTGTTAAGCAGTTGCATGTAGTGAATGCGAAGCAAGATCCTGTAGGTACTTCTGTAGGCTCTGCTGTGTCTAAATAGAAAAACATACACAAACACGCAGTCAGACACACCAACACACAGAGAGAGGCAAACACAGTCAGACACACAAAAACAAAAAACTTTGAAAATACGCTTGGGATCACCAAAAACGCTTAAAAAGACAAGCTAAACCACGAAACAGCAAGACTAAACATCCTAAATCATATGTTATAAACGAAAAACTTCTAAAACACACTTAGAATTAGCAACACAGCTAACACAGACAAGCTAAACCGCAAAAATCACAACTAGATATCCTAAATCATTTGTTCTAACAAAAACTTCCAGAAAACGCTTGGAAAACCAATAAAGCTAATACAGACATGCTAAACCACGAAACAGAAAAACTAAAATAACTTCTTCCAAAATACTCTTTGAAACACAAAGAGGGCTAACACTGACAAGCTAAACCAAGAGAGAGCACAACTAAACATCCTAAATCTTAAAGTTTCAAACGAAAAACTTCCAAATACTCATGGAAACACCAGCAGCGCTAAAACAGACAAGGTAAACCTCGAAACATTGAAACTAAACATCCTAAATCAAAACGTTTCAAACAAAAAACTTAAAACACTTGGAATCACCAACAAAGCTAACACAGACAAGCTAAACCACGAAGCAGTGAAACTAAACATCCTAAATCTAACGTTTCAAACGAAAAACTTCCAAAACACACTTGGAAACACCAAAAAAGCTAACGCTGACGAGCCAAACCAAGAAACAGCAAATTAAGCAACTTCTTCCAAAATTCTCTTTGAAACACCAACAAAGGTGATACGGGCAAGCTATACCGCGAAATAGCACAACTAAACATCCTAAATCATACTCTTTAAACGAAAAATTACCAAAAAATACACTTGGAAGCATCATTTTTACCAAGAAAATGTCTGAAGATACCTTAGGAATAATAGTTTGCTCCAGAGGGTAACTTGTGCCAGCCATTGAGTGCCATGGTGGAGTGAACTGCCTTGGACTATCACGTTCTAGCAATGAAATAGCATGTTCCCACTGTTCAAATAAAAATATATATATACTGTGATATCCAAACGCCAGAAAACGCTCAAGTGATGATGACGGGTACCAGATGTTGCCACTAGAAAGGTACATTTGTGCCCTGCTGGCGTATTTTGTCACAAATCATCAGAAGAAACGCTATTGGGAATTTTCTTTAAGTTTAAACGATGTAGTGTATAATTCTTTAAGTTTAAGTCTAGTTTATATGGTTCTTTTGGTGGAAAATGTCTGAAAAATGCCTTAGGAATGCTAGTTTGTGCCAGAAAGGTGTCGTTTGCCAACCATTGAGTGACACGGTGGCGTGATTTGCCTTGGACTATCACGTTCTACCAAGGAAATGGTATGTTCCCACTGTTCAAATAATAATACATATTGGGTTTCTAGTGGTAAGCCACGACTGCCACCAGATATTGGCGCAAAAATGGTGCTACATCACTTACTAGAGGGGAAGTCTCTCTGGCGACAAATATTGTAATGGAATGCTCGCGCTTACCACTACTGTTCCGTAAATATAGAGTATGTTAGTACCTTTTGTACGGTATACCATGCTCCAGGGTATGGTAACGTGATTGAATGGTCAAACGGTTAAACTCTATACCAAGAATGCACCCACACTGAGTCACCACTAAAATCTCTAACTATCTCATCAGAGGGTAAACGGACCCCCTGTCTATGTAGTAAATGACGGTATGTCTCGCAACTCTTTTCCTACTGCAAATAATATAATCTCAGCCCTTCTTTAGGCTGCCGGACTCCACCTAGGCTAAAAAGTCCAAGATTATGAATCAACTTACTTCAAATGTATCGAGCCAACTTACTTCGAATGAATCAGCTTTATGCCCTTTCTTTCACCCCTCGACAATACGGACCAAACTTGTTATCTGAAAGTAACTTTAGCTATGATGGGTCACCCGTAACTGCGCAATTAAAACCTTGTGGTTTTAACAAACTACGCAGTTAAAGAAATGAAAAATGGCGCAGCCAATATTAAGAGATAATTTATCATTTCCACAGATGGGAAAGAGATAATTAAAGAACTCAAAAGAAAAGAAACAAGGAAAGACATTTATCTGAAGAAAAAACCCAGGACCAAAGGTTCCAACATCGAGGTATTGAAACGTCAGAAAACACTTAAGTGATAGTGACGGGTTTAAAATAACCCTTTCTCACATATATAATATTGATTTCAGTGCCCTATGAATAATGTGTTTTAATAATGTTTTTAAATTATTTATTAATAAAACTTGAATGTACAATAAAAAGTTTTTGTCTTTTAGATTCCTTGTTCAAGGATGAATTTTTAATATATTTCACTAATGCTATTTAGCGATAATCCAAGTTCATACTTTTTAAGAAGAGCAGCCGGGCCCTTGCTAAGGACAAACTGGATTCATATATCCCAGCCCTATCCTTCACAACTTGAAGTAATATCAGAAGTGTAGTGCCCAAGGAGTAGTAATCTAGGTCCCAATGAAGCATTAGAAAAAAGGGACTAGAAAAGAGGTACGAATTGCCCAAGATGGGATCACCTCTGCCTCTAAGCCAAGTGCTTTGCCTCTCTTGTCATAACACCAACACGTCACTCCTCCCATCCATATGAACCATGCACTCCTAAGCAAACGTGCCCATTTTATAATGCAGTAATAAACCCGATTTGCACAACCAGCACTCCAGACTAGCCTTGAAAACACCGGTCTGAAACTCCTATCATCAGAGCTCATCAAACAAGCCACGAGAGAATTGTAAAACCCATCAAAAAGATGAATTTATGAGTGATTTAGACCAAACTTCGACCACCTCTCTATAGACAGCTTAATCGAGAAGAAGCAATATGTACTATTACCTTCTTAGCCCGAATGTGCTTTCCCTTTGCAAGTGTAAATGCTACCTCATGTGCTTTGCTTTGCTTATTGTGTGTTTTATATTATAGGTGCTTGGGTCATAATAAAAGATTGAAATCAACTGCTAAAGCTACTAAATTTGTTTTCATATAATTGATTCCAACTTCACCATGAGTTGAAGTAATATCTATTTTTTCTCTCCTCCTCCTCACTCTCCTCCCTCTCTTCTCGATTTTTCTTTTTGCATGGTTATTAAGAGCTTTTTAGTTTGTAGTTTCTAGGTGCTTTTCTAATCAACAGTTTGTATTTATTGGCTATTTATTTTTCAGTTTGTCTTTATTCGTTGTAGACTATACTGTATTATGAAATTATTCGCTGTATTATGAAACTATTCAAATATTCTGGGAAGTGAGCGAGGTGAGATGAATATTGCAAAACATGCAGGGAACATACAAACTGCATTAGGAAAAAACTAAATTTTTACTCTAGAAATATATTTTATTCGCATATTATAGTATTTTATTCCAGAAATCAAGATGATTTTTACAATTATTATCATATATTTTTTTCAAACTGAAAGGGAACTGAAATAAGAAGTAAAAACTATGAAACAGAATCAAAGAATAGAACTTATGTTAAGTTGCAATAATGATTCATTACTAATTAGTATTTCTTATCCACGAATAGAACATTTGATTTTAGTAGAGTTTTGAAGATTAGCTTTAGAATATTGCCTAATTTTGTTATCTTCCACTTTTTTTCAACTGTGGTTCAGCACGGGTTGATTCAATGTTCTCAAGCATTATAATTTTCTAATTCTTCATTTGTCTTCTTTTTTACCCAAAGCTGTCATGAGCTGAAAATTAACAACAGTAACGACCAAAAAAGAAACCGACAAAACAAATTTCGTTTTTATATCTAATTCAAAAGGAATGCCTAAGCTGAAATTCAAAGGGTCATTATTTTTCTTTTTATTGCTTACAGTTTTGATTACAGTTTTATCGCTTACAGCTTCATTGGTAGTTGTGGTGGTGGGCCTTCCCTTGTTACTTTTGATTTTATTTAAATGTATAACTATGTAATAGCGTATTTTTTTTAAATAATACGTATATACTTCACAAAATAAAAACAAAATCAAAAAGTACTATCAGTGTCGCCTCAACGTGGCGGGGAAGTGACAACAGGGTGATGTTAGATATGAATTTTATACCAAGAAAATAATAAATCAAAGTAAGGGTTAATTTAAAATATAATCATTCTCGAACAAAAACTTCTTTTTTTCTATACTATTGCCAAATGGGTTTTCACTAGTTAACAACTTTGTACTTTTATTTATATCTGACACCACTCTGGCTAAGCACACTGAATCTCTTATTATTGAATCGTCTGCCTAGTTTTGTCCAAAGTACTTTAAAAAGGTAATATACAGTAGCAAAAAGTTCTATACTCATTGAAGATTATTTAGTTGTCGGTAAAAATGAAATGCTCGATTATTTAGTTGTCGGTAAATTTAGCCCATTTTCTCATATCACCCCAACAAAAACCCAGGTAGCACTAGTTGGGCCAAGGAAGGGTCTTTCCTGCTCTGTGCAAAAATTGTTTGCACGCATCACATACTTTTTCCAACACAATAATAATACCCAAGAACAGAGCTATAGATACCTCTTGGTCAGGTTGCAACCGACCCAAGCGCCATAAATATTCTCTAGGACGCAGTTCTCCACTGACAGTTTTGCAAAAAACCACAAATGAAATGCTGGAGTATTTAGTTGTCGGCTTAAATTTTAGCCCATTTTTCTCATATCACCCACAACAAAACCCAGGTAGCACTAGTGGGCCAAGAAAGGGTCTTTCCTGCTCTGTGCAAAAATTGTTTGCACGCATCACATACTTTTTCAAACAAAATAATAATACCCAAGAACAGAGCAATAAGATACCTCTTGTCAGGTTGCAACCGACCCAAGCGCCATAATATTTTCTAGGACGCAGTTCTCACTGACAGTTTGCAAAAAACCACAAATGAAATGCTGGATTATTTTAGTTGTCGGTAAATTTTAGCCCATTTTCCTCATATCACCCCAACAAAACCCAGTAGCACTAGTGGGCCAAGGAAGGGTCTTTCCTGCTCTGTGCAAAAAATTGTTTGCACGCATCACATACTTTTTCAAAACACAATAATAATACCCAAGAACAGAGCAATAAGATACCTCTTGGTCAGGTTGCAACCGACCCAAGCGCCCATAAATATTCTCTAGGATGCAGTTCTCCACTGACAGCTTGCAAAAAAACCACAAATGAAATGCTGGATTATTTAGTTGTCGGTAAATTTTAGCCCATAGTTTCTCATATCACCCCAACAAAACCAGGTAGCACTAGTGGGCCAAGAAGGGTCTTTCCTGCTTCTGTGCAAAAAATTGTTTGCACGCATCACATACTTTTTCAAACACAATAATAATACCCAAGAACAGAGCAATAAGATACCTCTTGGTCAGGTTGCAACCGACCCAAGCGCCATAAATATTCTCTAGGACGCAGTTCTCCACTGACAGTTTGCAAAAAACCACAAATGAAATGCTGGATTTATTTAGTTGTCGGTAAATTTTAAGCCCTATTTTTTCTCATATCACCCCCAACAAAACCCAGGTAGCACTAGTGGCCAAGAAAGGGTCTTTCCTGCTCTGTGCAAAAATTGTTTGCACGCATCACACGTTACTTTTTCAAACAAAATAATAATACCCAAGAACAGAGCAATAAGATAACCTCTTGGTCAGGTTGCAACCGACCCAAGCGCCATAAATATTTTTCTAGGACGCAGTTCTCACTGACAGTTTTGCAAAAAACCAAAAATGAAAGGCTGGATTATTTAGTTGTCGGTAAATTTTAGCCCATTTTCTCATATCACCCCAACAAAACCAGGGTTGGTAGCACTAGTGGGCCAAGGAAGGGTCTGTTTCCTGCTCTGTGCAAACAATTGTTTGCACGCATCACATACTTTTCAACACAATAATACATACCCTAAGAACAGAGCAATAGGGAAGATACCTCTTGGTCAGGTTGCAACGACCCAAGCGCCATAAATATTCTATAGGATGCAGTTTCTCGCACTGGCAACAGTTCTTTTTTTCCAAAAACCACAAATGAAATGCGGAGATTATTTAGTTGTCGGTATAATTTTAGGCCCATGTTCCTCATAGCACCCCAACAAAAAACAGGTAGCGACTAGTGGCCCAAGAAAGGGTCTTTCCTGCTCTGTGGCAAAAATTGTTTGACACGCATCACCATACTTTTTCAAACACAATAATAAAACCCAAGAAACAGAGCAATAAGATACTTCTTGGTCAGTTGCAACCGACCCAAGCGCCATAAATATTCTCTAGGACGCAGTTGTCTCCACTGACAGTTTGCAAAAAACACAAATGAAATGCTGGATTTATTTAGTTGTCGGTAAATGTTAAGCCCATTTTTCTAATCATCACCAACAACAAAACCCAGGTAGCACTAGTGGGCCACGAAAGGGTCTTTCCTGCTTCTGTGCAAAAATTGTTTGTCAACGGCATCACATACTTTTTCAAACAAAATAATAATACCCAAGAACAGAGCAATAAGATACCTCTTGGTCAGGTTGCAACCGACCCAAGCCGCGACCATAAAGATTTTCCTAGGACGCAGGTTCTCACTGACAGTTTTGCAAAAAAACTCACAAATGAAATGTAAGAGTATTTAGTTGTCGGTAAATTTCAGGCCCATAAATTCTCATTATCACCCCTAACACAAAACCCCAGGGAGCAATAGTGGTAGGCTCGATTATTAGGTAGCGCCGGTTTTTTAAAAAAAAAAAAAATGCACAATAGCATTATTTTATCGTATCAAAAAAATTAATAAGGAAATGAACCTTACTTCATTTTCATGAACATTTGCTGCATGTTCGAGAAAAGGGAAAGAGCAACTAGCTGCGTTTGCATTGAAAGATGTCAAATTGAAGCAAAATACGAAACAAATTTGGCTTGTCAGGAGTGTCAAAAGTTGATGTTTGGCCAAGAAATGGCCTTTCAAATGAGAGTTTCAAAAAGTATTCTACTTTCGAAAGGGCAAGTCCACCTTTTTTATACTTTAAAACAGCTTTGTCCCGAAGTTGATTATATTGCGCCCAATTTTGTTTGGCATCGATGGTATATGAACCGTCTCTCGAGCTTATACGAATCACTGTTTCCATTTGGTCACCCTTGGGGAAGAAATTAAAGGAAACAAAAGAACACATGCATTCGAGATAGTTCTTGTGGTAAAAATGTAAACTTCCGTATTGATGGTGTATATAGGGACTTGAAACTTCATAAAGACGGTTATCAAATATGCTTGCAATATGCATGGTGTAATTTTCCTCGCAAGTTCCCTTTGAAGTGAGTGTTTTTGAATAATATTATTTTTTTTTTTGCTTCACGGAGAGTTTTGTATATAGTTTTTTGTAAGTGATACAATAGTTTTAGGTTCAATAACGCTACTGGTATTTGGCACAAGCTAACTTATATAGGTTATTTTTACAATTTATGAAGATATGAATCAGGCTATTGGACATCCAGGGGTGGATATAGGTAGTTTTTCGGTTTGATTTTACAGACTGGAAAGGTGGAACTGATTAAGATCACTCGCCCCTGTGTAAAACCCCATTGGGCTGGCTGAATTAACATCCTGACAATCCAAAAAACCTTTGAACAGTCAAATTATTTCAGACGAATCCGTGAATCGGTTCATATTCACAATATTATATATCCTATTATGACGTTAGGGGGGGAATATTAGTTCTAGGGTGTTTAATAGTTGGTTGGAAGGGTAGGGAGAGATAGATTAGAAGTTGGTCTGACAGGTCATAGAATATTATTTGGAGGACAGGTAGTTTCCCAAGTAAGTGGCTACAAAACTGTTATCAATTACAGTTAGTGAGTAGAACCTCATAGGATCAACTCTAGTAGGAAAAAAGGATTGTCCGGAAGAAAGACCCACTTTGAGGTAAATGTTTCAAAGAAGGTAAAACAATCATTAGTATGCTAACTATTAGTAAATTACAATTGAAGTCCCCAAAAACTATTGCCTTCTTTGTGTTGTA